>CAJNDV010030976.1:24189-44871 GCA_905221635.1 Symbiodinium sp. CCMP2456 | reverse complement strand
GGGTTTAGGGTTTAGGGCTTTGTCTCTCAATGGATTGAGGGTTTCATACATGGATGAGGTTTTGAGGGACTTGCACGTCAGGGTTCTGTTGCGATTCTGCGAGTTACTGTGGGTTTCTCATGTTGACGCCCTTTACACCTTTCGGGAGTCCTGAGTCGCAGAGCGTACGAAGTTCCGACGCCTCTTAAGCCTGGCAATTGGGTTTAGGGTTTAGGGTACACAACACCGGTAAAACTCCGCCAAAATTTTAGACTCAAAGCCCTGAGCCCTGACGATTTAAAGCCCTAAAGCCCTATCCCAGAGATCCCTTGCGTGGGGGGCCCGGGCCCTTACGGATGCTAATAACCTAAAAACGTACCAGAACTGTTTCGGAGTTCCTTATTTCTACACTTTTCAACGATAGCACAATGGCACAATCCTGTTTCAATATTCAGGCTGCTCCCTCTGTACTGGGTTCAACCAGAGGTTCCATACATACTACGAGAATGGAGTTAATATCAGGTCCCCCAAAACTAAGACGAGGATGGTCTGTTGGGGCTTATTTCCAATAATGTCGTAGTATCTTTGGACCCTCTGGTTACGGGCTTCGGGTTGTAGGAACCTAAGAAATACGCACTGGAACTGTATGTAGGGACCCTTGAAGCAGTCGTTTCGACTTGTTGATCCCTAGTTGGGGTTCAGAACCCGGGAACCCTACCATAATTCCAAAATACCTCCTTCATAATGCAGGGTTCATATAAGGAAATCATATTACGGAGCCCTAAAAAGTCCGAATATAGAAACCCTGCATACTATAATAGGTACTTAAGAACCCTTAAAGGGACCCTCTAGAAACCCTACATTCGACCATATAGGTACTTCGGACCCTTTAAAGACCGTTTCATTGGATGGGGCCAGGTCTTTAGCCCTACTGCCGGAGCCCAGTGGGGAAGCCGCGGCACGATCTACTGCCCAACGGACCCACCGAAGTGTCTGGAGGCAGGGACGGGATCTTGGACGAAGGTAGGTCTTCGCGTTTAGGCTTTACCCATAGGCCCCATAGTAGTTCCTGTTTGGGGTTCATATTTACAACTCTATAAGGTAATCCCAAAGGTTAGCAGAGCTGATGACATGTGCCGGCCAGGAAGAGGTTTTCAAGTCCCTCACAGTCATGCAAGCACCACCCGCGACATTGAAAGACTTGCGAAAAGCCTTGAAGACAGTGTGCACATTTGTCGTTGTCGTGGTCGGGCCCCGGGCTCGGCAGGTGTGGCGCTTGAAGGCCAGCGCCAGTGCAAAAGCGCCTGCATGATGGGCGCGAGCACGCTTACACAGCGTTGTTGGCGGAGAGGCCCGGATGTCAAGTGGCCCGCGGAAACAGAAGCGACACAGCTTTGGATACTGGTCCGCTAAGAGCAAACAAGCATCTGCGCGTGTTGTTCTGAACCCGCCGAAAGCCTGCAACTGTGCAGCCTTTGTTCACTTCGCTTGAACCTGACGGACACCCTCCAAACTCTCCCAAACCCACACCCAGAATCCTGTACGCTTTCCTCCCTTAAACCCTAAACCCTAAACCCTAGACCCCAACCTCTAAACCCTGAGGCCCAAATCTCACAGCCACAAAATCTCAAATCTTGGATCCGCATCTTAGGGTTAAGGCGTAATCTCCGCCCGACTGCTTGGCCGAAGAGCCCTGATTTAGGGGCCTTAGTATTTAGAATAGGGTTTAGGGACTCATTTATAATAGAATTATCATAAGGAACCCCCAAAATAGTACTGGTAATTACTTAGGCCCCTACATTACCTTCTCAACCTCCCTCCACCCTACAACCCAGAACTCTAAACCCATCAATCCTGAAGCTCGGACAAGCCTGAATCCTTAGCACTTATAACCCTATATCGGTTTAGGGTTAAGGGGGACCCGAAACCTCTGAACGCGAATACCTGAATCCCGAAAACACCAAAAAAAGAACCCCCCTCAAAAAAACCGAACAAGGACCTTAACGCTAACACCTTGCAGCCCCAGACGGTAAGATCCCTGCAAAAAGAACCCTTTCAGAAGCCTCATACACCCAAACCCTGAAAAGGACCTATAGGTTTAGGGTTTAGGGTTTAGGGTTTAGGGTTTAGGGTTTAGGTATATAAACCCTAAATCCTAAACCTAAGACTAAAACCAACCCCGTAAGTAGAAGCGCTATTGTACTTGCCTGAAGCCCTACCCACCTTAACCCCCTTAAACTGTAAAGCCCTACGCCCTAAGCCTTAAGCCCCTGCAAGGACTCCTTGAGGAACCCTTCAATAGGTAACTCATCTGTAGAAAAGAAAGCTTCAAAGAGACCCTCAAAACAAACACAATAACAGCCACAATAAGAGCTCTGCAAGTCTGGATCAACCCGAAACCTGAACCCCCCTCACCCCGGCATCGTCTCGCCGTGGCCTACTCATGCTGCGTTTCTTCGTGGTTTGGGCGAGTTTTACGGCATCAGCTTCTTCATCTCGCGCTGTGAGAGCTTGACAGCCATTGTGTAGATGGATGTGTTGCGGATGGAGTTTGAGAGGACGGCTGGATAGGCAAGAAAGATATGGGTCTTTGTTGGTTAGTTAAGGCTTTGGATTTGGTGTTTTGTGGGTACTACGTTACTACATTTATTTGGCTTGCCTGTCGGGCATCGTAAACCCATGTAAACCTTGAACCCTAAACCCTGACCCCTAAACCCTAAACCCTATAGCCTCTAAATTAGAAGCCCTAAACCCGAAACCTGTAAACCCAAAGTGACCCGTTGTCGTGAAGCTTTGCCTAGGTGCGACAGTCGAAACCCCTTAGTGCCAGAATCCCTACACCCCAAGCCTCAAAGAACCCTTACCTGGACCCTATAAAACCTAGCGATTTCCTTTAAATTAAATCCTTACAAAGTTAGGTTTTTTGGGGGCTGAGGTACACCCTAAGCCTTGGAGGAGGCTCGAGCCACGTGTACTCAACCCCAACAAAAGTCCTTAAACCCTAAACCCTAAACCCTAAACCCTAATCCCTAATCCCTAAACCCTAAACCCTACCTTATAGAAGCCTGAAAGGGAACCGCTGGCTACCTGTAAGACCTTTAAGCATAATCTGTATGGGTACATGGAGCCTAAACCCTAGACCTTGAACCCTAAACCTCTAAACCCTAAACCCCTAAGCCCTATACCCTAAGCCGTAAACCCCCCCAAAAAAAACCCTAAGCCCCCCGAGACCCTAAAATAGCTTCAGCTAGAGAACCCTAAACCCTATACCCTAAGCCGTAAACCCCTCTACCCCTTTTAAAACCCTTATACCCTAAACCCTAAACCCTAAGCCCCCCATAAACCCTAAAATAGCTTCAGCTCGGGGCAGGGCAGCTGCGAGTGCGCAGAAAGCTCCCAGAGTCGAGATCTCAGGATTTATCGGGTTTTGGTTTTTGGATTTGGGGTTTTGGGTTTAGGCTTTAGGGTGTCGTTCTTTTGGTTTTAGGGTTTAGGCTCCAGGATTTCGGGTTTTAGTTTTTGGATTTTGGGTTTAGGCTTTAGGGTTTCGGTTTTTGGATTTAGGGTTTAGGGTTTGTTCTGTGTTCTTTAAACTTTTCGATGTTGCTGTGCTACTTGATTGTTGTTGTTCGTCGTATTCCTGTAACTGTTTTTGTTCTGTATATTATACGTGTGCGGTTGTGTTGTTTAATGTGTCTCTGTGTGTGTGTGTGTGACGGGCTGTGTGTTTGTATTTTTGTAGTTGTTGTTAATGTTTGTTTCTTTGTGGTTGTTTGTTTGTGTCTGTGTGTTTGTTTGTGCGTGTCTGTCTCTGTGTGTGTGTGTGTGTGTATGTCTGTTTGTTTGCTTTATTGCTTGGTTGTTTGTTTGTTTGCTTGCTTGGTTTCTTGGTTGCTTTTTTGTTTGTTTTTGTGTTGTGTATTGTTTTTTTTGTTTAGTTTGTGTGTTCGTTGCATCTGGTTGTCTGTTGTTAACTCATTATTGTGTGCTTTTGCGTTTTTGTCTCGCTTCCTTGGCTTCGTTTCAAAGTACTCGGAGTTTAAGGGGGTCAGACATTGGAACCGAGCGTGTTAAGTCTGGCAAAAGTGATACGCAAGGCAGCAAGGTATGTATGTAAATGTATTATAAGATGCCTGATGAGCAGCTCTCCTCCTATCGAATCTGGTTTGTGGCGCTACATCACAGCAACTAGACTGAACTGAACCGAGTAGCTACTCTGAGATTATTGGGTCTTCCAGACCAATGACTCCTTACTAGCCCTAAGGGTCCACGTGCCCAAATAGATATACTTTGGCCTTGAAGTAGTCCCTAAATAGGTACCTCAGGGGCCAAAGTATATACTACGTGGGTACATGGACCCTTAGGGTAGGAGTTGCCGGACTGTATATGTAAGAGGCTCCCTGGGGGGCGGACCCAAGTCGTAGGTTCCTTAAAGGAACGACTCCATAGCCCTAGCCCCTAATCTGGCTAAGCCGTAAAATGCTGAAGCTTCCCAGACCTAAACTCCTAAGCCCTAAAACCTAGGCACTCCTAGATTTCTCCCTCCCCTCCAAACCCGAACCCCCACCCACCCTCTCAAACAAAGAGAGACACAGCGACTCCAATGTTTCCTCTTTCGAGGCCGAGTAGATATCCGACATAGCGGTGGGGCGACAGAGGACCCGCTTTTGAAAGATGAAGTGCTTAGGGGTTCCAGGATTCCTGACAGGGATCGATCTGAGTTTAGGGTTTTTGGTTTAAGGATGAGGTTTGGGACTGGGGTTCGGTGGTTCGGGGTTAGGCTTTGAGGTTTGAGTTTGGGGCTGTGGTTGAGGGTTCAGGCTTGAGAGGTTCGAGGTTCAAGTATTGTGGCACTGTTGATGTTATAGCATTACCTTCAGGGCCCTAAACTATGGGAATTATGGTATATTCTTTTTTTGGGGGTATCACCAATGAGGGTTATGGAAGCACAGAGAAAGATACGGCGGCGAACAGGACCAGATGTATCGATCAGCACTTATTACTGGTAATAATTACTATGAAATCTGACGGGAGCAGAGATGCTTTTTTTGACAGATGTGGAATAGCATGTCGGATTCCTATGAAAGCTTTGTAGGATGTAGGCTGCATGACGGTGGGTTTATGTTTAGGTTTTGTGCTACGCGTAACCAAGGGAGGTGTCAAGGCAGGCATACATTACTACAAAAATAGGCATCGTGCCCATCGTTATGCACATTCAATCAAACTGGCAAGGTTGTCTCCAGTGACAGGCAGAGAAACCAACAGAGACAGACCCCTAAACCCTAAACCCTTATACTCTGTAGTCAAGAGTTTGTCCTGCACGGCAGCTCGATTCTTGGCCTTGGCAGGATAAGGGCCCTCCTTGTGACAGCCTCAGCACAGAGAGCTTTGCTGACCTTGGCTTGGGTCAGGGTTTGGGGTTTAGGGTTTAGGGTTTAGGGTTTAGGGTTTAGGGTGAGGGTTTGGGGTTTAGGGTTTAGGGTCAGTCCATCTTGACGTGGCTCCCTGTTCTTTCGAGTGCAGTTAATGTGAAAGTAGAGAAATCTCCCAAACTCTGCTTGAGCCCTTAGCCCAAGGACCCCCCGAACATGAAAGAATTGCGGACATTGCAAGGCAGACTAGTGCCTTAGGAACCGTAGAGTCTTTCTTAGGATGTTTGAACCATTTTGGGGCCCGGTTTATGAAGAAGAGAGTAAACGCCTAAATAGTTATATATATATATATAATATATATATATATATATGCACATTATTCCCTAAAGTTCCTTGTCATCATTATTATTACAAGGTACCCGAAAACCATATCCTAGTTATTAAGGTCCCTATGTTAAACCCTTATGCAAACCTTGACAGGAGCCCCATATTCGTATTAGCGGTACAAGGCGTGGCTTTGAGATAAGGAGTCCCTAAACCCTATTAGTTCTAAACCCTCAACCCTAAACCTCAAGGAGTCCCTAAACCCTAAGCCCTAAACCCTAGCCCCTAAGGAGTCCTTATTTTCTAAGGAGTCCGTAAACCCTATAAGTCCTGAACCCTCAAACCTAAACCCTAAGGAGTCCCTAAACCCTATAAGCCCTAAACCCTAAACCCTAAGGAGTCCCTAAACCCTAAGCCCTAAACCCTAAGGAGTCCGTAAACCCTTTTCCCTTAAGGAGTCCCGAATTCCTAAGGAGTCCCTAAACCCTAAGCCCTCAACCCTAAACTCTGCCTTAACCCCAAAGAACCCTACTTTTTTCAGGACTTTTCTCTAGACAACTCATAATACGGAGCCCTAAAAAGGTACTTGGAGGCCCAGGGGACTTAGTAAGTCGGTTATAAGTAGGGTTATAATTGGGATAAGTCCATTTAGGGTACTTATAACTCTACTTATAACCTACTTACTAAGTCCCCTGGGCCTCCGAGTAGGCTTTATAGGACCCAGGTAAACCCTATCTTAACCCTCAACCCTAAACCCTCAACCCCAAAGAACCTACTTTTTCAAGGACTTATAAAGAACTCATAATAAGGAGCTTTATAGGGTCCAGGTAAACCCTAAACCCTAAACCCTAAACCCTAAACCCTAAACCCTAAACCCTAAACCCTAAACCCCTAACCATGGGAGCCTGGGGGCAGGTTGGGCCTGCCTTCCTCCTGGAACCTCCTTGGAGGACGCAGGTCCGGCGCAGGCGTGAGGAGTAGTGTGTTTTGGGTTGCGCTGTCTGAGGTTTAGGGCTTAGGGTTTAGGGTTTACGGACTAATTAGGGTTTAGGGCTTAGGTTTTAGGGACTCTTTAGGGTTTAGGGTTTAGGGCTTGAGATTTAGGGTTTAGATGTTTTGATTTGAGGCTTTCATAGAGGTTCCGAGTTACCCTTTACCCCCCAACAACCGATCGTTCTAAGAGCTTGTGCAAGGAAATCTTGCCCCAATAAGGCAGGTCATCTTGGGTTCAGGAAAGGTCTAGGGAATCCTATCTAAAGGCGTTCGAACCTGGTTTGCGGGCCGTTTTGAGCCTTATAGGCTTAGAGGGGCAGGGTGCGGGTCGCAAGTGGGCTGGCTATGTTGCCATATTAAACCCTATACCTTGAACTCTTTTCCGTATGGAATTTTGGAAAGGAGCTTTTTGAAAGGCGTGAGCAGGGAAAGGGTTTCGGTGTGGAGTTCCATTGTGGGGTGAGGGCCCAGAGTTGAAGTTGAAAGTATAGAGTTGAAAGAGCCAACGACTGGAGTGCATGGCTCAGTCCCTAAAGCCCTAGTCCCCTAAACCCGAAACGCTTAAGCCCCTAAACCCCGAGACCCCTAAACCCTGAACCCCTAAACCCTAGAGTCTTGGCCCTGTTGTCAAGCGAGGGGCTACCTAGACCCTGAATCCCGGAAAGCACCCGAGAACGCATCCCTAAAGCCCTTGGCGGTGTTGGGTTTATGGCCTACATAACAAACTTTCCGAAAGTAGGTAAAATAATGGCCCAAGACCTATCAAAGGCCAGTACTTATTTTACATACTTTTGGGGTCCGAGTAGGGGTTACAAGGTCTAGGTTTAGGGTAAAGGCCGAAATGCTACAGCCATAAGTCCTTACCTGTTTAGGGCTTAGGGGTTTAGGGTTTATGGCTTAGGGTTTATCTAAGGACTGTAGGAGGGACCCCTAATAGGGACCCTTAATCCCATCTCCATATTAATTAACCCCAATAACCTACAAGGGTCCCTATTAAGGGTCCCTCCTAAAGCCCTTAGGTAAGGTTCAGCCCCGAGCCCGATGAAGCCTTCGAGCAGGGGCAGCGTGGCGGTTCGACGGCAAGTGGAAGGAGCGCCCGGAGAGCCTGAGACTCTCTAACCCAAAGAGTCCAAAGTACTTGCATGGCAGATACTAGGATTTTTGTAGTAGGAATTACTACTATTATTATGGTTTGGGTAAGTATCTCCCCACATAGATATTTAAGGATCTTTGGGCAATTCAGCAGTAACCGTTTGAGGAGCAGTGCTTATGGCAGCAGCGTCGGGTTCAACAGTGCCTTAAGTCATCACGCGAAGAATCTCTCTGTGCATCTTCGCTTTAGCACACTGCACACTCCAAGCCCTGTTCTGTTTACATGCGACGTAGGGTTCCAAGGGCGTGCAAATTCCTTAGGGCTCGCGTCTGATGTCCGAGTCCCAAGCCCTCTAAGCCCTCAGCTCAGTCCTAAACTCCAAATCCTCAAAGTTGGACCCTGAACTGTTCATGTGTTGCATACTGGTTTCTGGACGAGGCGGTCCTCATCAGCCTTGAATGACCCACAAGAAGCACAATGGAGACTATAGGTACGGCTTACCTGTATCCCCAGACTCTATAAAATGGTAGGTTAGGACCCTTTAATGTGGGTTTATAAAACGCCGAAAACAGCGCCAGGATGTCATCGGGCTTGCCCGCGGGGGCGCGAACTCAGGTGTAGCCGCCGGCTGCAACTCCAATCCGAAGTCTCACTCACAAACATTCCCAGATAGTGGTTAGGGCCCTAAACCCTAAACCCTACACCCCTAAACCCTAAACCCTAACCACAACAAAAACTACCTTTTCAGGACGAATTATATAAGCAACTCCTAATGATCGAGGCCCCCCCAAAAGAGAGAGTTTGTTGCGGGTCAAGGTAGGGCTTAGGGACTTTAGGGGTCAGGGGCAACCCTCGGCCACCCCCCCACCTTCCACCCTACAGCTAATGATATTAATTCTGCATTACCCATAATAAGGAATATACCATAACTCCCATAGTTTAGGGTCCTTAAGGTAATGCAGGATTTATCTCACCAACAGTCGGCGCCTTGCGGAATTTAGTGTTTAGGGGACTTTTCTGCGAGTACACTTCCGTCTGCTGGAATCAAGCCTTCCTTGTAGTTGGCGTCCAAGCTCAGATTTAGGGGTAATGGAGGCCCAGGGGACTTAGTAAGTCGGTTATAAGTAGGGTTAGAATTGGGATAACTCCATTTAGGGTATTATAACTCTACTTATAACCTACTTACTAAGTCCAAGTAATGGAGGGGCTTCAACAGTCAGTGTAGGCGTTTGGTTTCTATCTCATTTTCTTTATTGGTTACATCAGAAAGACCGTAAGTGGATATGATTACTACGTATAACATTCCGACCATACAGAAAGGGTTACGGTGAATGCCAACAAAAACACAAGTCCTGCAACCGAAACCCTAGTCCCAACGCCATTCGTAGCTTTAGGCTGCTTGCTTCGATCTGTCGCCGCGCCCACATGGTTCTTGCGGGCACATGACTGAAGCTCATATAAAACCAGTAGAAACTTTTGCTTTTGGGCACCTTAGTATAGGACCCTAAAGCCCCAAACCCTAAACCCTAGAGTCACAACCCCTAAACTGTAACCGTAACCCCTAAGCCCTAAACCCTAAACTCTAGATAAGCCCTAAAACTCGAAAGCCTCAACCCCAAGCCCGAAACCCCCTTAAAGTCTAAGGAAACCCTGACGTACATCCTCCTGCCCTAAAGCCTTCAGCTAACCCTTAAGGTTTAGGGTTTAGGGTTTAGACGTGACCTCGACCCTGGAAGGTTCTGGCCTTGGGGCGTATAATTAGTGTGCACAGCCTTCCGGATCCTGACGACACCCTCCAACACTTCACAAGGCCCTCACAACACCCTAAACGGCTAAACCCTCCAGCCTGAAACTATACCCTAGAAAACACTAAATTCTGCACCCAAGGTCCTAAAACCTAGTAATCCTATACCCTAAACCTTATTAAAGCCCTAAACTCTACACTGAACCCTAAAACCCGAAACTTCTACGACCGGACCTCGCCATGTGGCCGCCGGCGCCTGGGCACCAAGTGCCCTACCGGCCAGGACAGGGGCTCTTTTAACTTTGCAAGGGTTCCATAACTCTAAGACGACATGAACGCTAAATGGGTTGAAGGTTCATGCACCATAATAGGGATTCATAGTGTAAGGGTATAGGGTCCCTATAGATTTATGAGGCTTCAAGTACAAAATCAGTATATACTCCGCCAAATATTACCCTGGACCGCTACTATCCGCAAGCAAAGTACCTTGTTGTTGGGTCCTTTGGGCCCTTAAGGCAAGAGCTACAATTAGGGGTTATGGGTTGAGGGAGTTTAGGGTTTCGGGGTTCTTGTTCAGGAGGTTATCTTAAGTTCCATTATAAGGAAACCATATTAAAGGGTTTCTAGGGTTTAGGGACTTTAAGCTACCATAGTGAGGGAACCGTTTTATTCACTACAGACACCCTTTATGACACCCTAAACACTAAACCCTAAACCCCAAACCCTAAAGGGTTTTAGGGTGATACCTTGACAGAACTCCTTAACTAACAAGAACGCAGAGGAGGTGCACCCACAGCGGGACAGGCGCCGTCCGGGCCCCGATACGCTTTCTCTAGCCCTTAGGGTTTAGGGTTTAGGGCTGTACTCCTATGATATCGCAAAGGGTCCTATCTACCGTTATGGGGATGCTTCCCTATAAATCATACTAATAATTTCCAGAATGCCTAACATTCTACTATATTGGTACGTGGCACCCCTGGGTATTCAGACTTCAAGGGGCAATTAAAATATTTCGTTTATTCTGGTTCGACAAGCACTTACGCTTTGAGAGTTCGGGGTTTGCTACTGCGCTTAGAGGGTTCGCAACAAATATCACCAATATGTCTACAGTAGATAGCCCCACTCCAAAACCGAATTCGCTAGACCGAATTCCCTAAACCCAAACCCTTCGAATTTTGAAGGCCTTGAATATATGATTTGGGCTTAGTGGTTCACCTCAGACACATCTTTCAAGGGCTCTTTCAGGGTTTAGGGTGATTAGTCGCTCACCTCTGGAGCATCTTGAACAAACTCTACAAGGGTTTAGGGATGTTTTGGGGGGTTCAAGGGGTTTAGGGATGTTTAGGGTTTAAGGGTTTAGGGATGTTTAGGGTTCAAGGGTGCAGGGATGTTTAGGGTTTAAGGGTTTATGGATGTTTAGGGTTTATGGGTGTAGGGATGTTTAGGGTTTAAGGGTTTAGGGATGCTTAGGGTTCAAGGGTTTAGGGATGTTGAGGGTTTAAGGGTTTAGGGATGTTTGGGTTTAGGGATGTTTGGGGTTTAAGGGCTTAGGGATGTTTAGGGTTCAGGGGCATCTTTATGGGGTCTACGAGGGCTTTTCATGGTATCCCTAAGTGTTGAGGGTCTCAGCCTCATGATGTTGAGATTCTTCCAAGCGACACACAAATATTATTTTCAGTTTTATGCAGGCTCTGCGCGTTTTTTGTTTGCGGGTTTCAGGGTACAAGTGCTTTGTGTAGAGTTTACTGTACAAGGTGACAGCTTGCTCTTATGATAGCTCCACAGGAAGCAGACGAGCATCCGTAAGAGGATGTTCTACGACAAGAGCCATCTTTGCATATATTTGGAAAGTGCACAGGGCTTCTTGTGGATTCTGATCATGATGGTTGGCAAGCGTACCATGTCTCCTGATCTTCCAGATGGATCCGAAACACTGTGCAATCTCCAGGCATGCGCACCTCCTCCCAATGCTCCCATGTACTACCCTAGGGGCAATACAGGTGCCTTCACGTTTTTAATTGGGTTTTGGGGTATATGCGACTATGATCATGACGGGGAACAGCAGCAGTTACGTTGTCAGTAATTGTGCTGGCTTCTATCGTAATATAGGGGCCTTAAGCATTACCTATACTCTTTTGGGGGTTCCCTTTTATAATTATAGTAAAATGGGCCCCCAAACCCTATTCTAATGATGAAGGCCGCTACATTAGGTGAGTTGTGCTCCTCCTTGCGAGAGCGGCGCGCTCTTATTGAGAGCACAGAACCCCGATCCCGACGCCTCCATCCCTGCCCTTCCAGGCTTCTTTAAGGACCCCTAAACCCTAAGACCCCTAAACCCTAAACCCTAAACCCCTAAACCCTAAACCCTAAACTCCAAACCCCTAAACCCAAAGCCCTTCCCTTAAGGGCTTCTTTGAGGACTCCTAAACCCTAAACCCGAATCTCCGAAACCCGAAGCCCTTCCCTGAAGGGCTTCTGCAAGGACTCCTAAACCCTAAACTCCTAAACCTTTCCCTTAAGGGCTTCTTAGGGACTCCTTCAACAGGATTTCATGTAAGCAAGAATCCTTTGATGGGCAATGGGAGAACTCTAAATTCTTTGGCCTTATGTATCAGGTTTATACCTATAAACCCTAAACCCCTGAGCCCCAAGCCCCTTAAAGCCTAAACCCCTAAACCCCTAAACCCTAAACCCCTAAAGCCTAAACCCTAAACCCTAAACCCTAAACCCCTACACCCGAAACCCTAAACCCTAAACCCCCGTTGAGGCCCTTATACCCTTCGGGTTTCGGGTTCCGGTTTAGGATTCCAGGCTCAAGGGGGTTTAGGCCGGCGCTTAAGGCCTACGGGCCGCACATGCATGGGCCCCCAGTGGAAAAGATGAGTTTAGGGTTGAGGGTTTAAGATTTAGGGTTCAAGTTCAAGGTTTAGGATTTAAGGTTTAGGGTTTGGGGTTTAGGGTTCAGGGTTTAGGGTTTAGGGTAGGGCCCAAACCCCGTCTGCAATCCCACGTAAGACTTTGGAGAACCATGAACTGAGCCCTTGAAACCCCATCCGACTCATTCAGGCCCCAACAAAACCTGAGCCCTAAACTTTAAACGCAAGGCTTAAACCCTACCTGAAACCCCAAAAACCTACCTATTTAGGGCTCCTTTTTATGATTTCCTGATATGAGTCCTGAAAAGGCAGGTCCTTTTGGTCTAGGTAGACCCTGAGCTCTTCCCTAAGCCCTGAAGTCTAAACCCTAAACCCTAAACCCCAGTCGACAAGCTCAGGCCCCAACACTATGTCCCGGGCCAGCCTAGTGGCTTCCCGGGCGGACCAAGTGCTGCTGCAGGAGCGCAGGGGCCCAAAGCCGTTAACGGTTTAGGGTTTAGGGTTCAGGGTAAACTCTAAACCCTAAGCCCTAAACCCCTCATGACTCTAAACCCTTAAGTGCTTAACTTTCTAAATTTCCTAAACCCTATAAACTTTCAGGGTTCCGATTGCAGGGTTTCGGGTTTAGGGCTCAGGGTTTAGAGGGATCCCAGGTTCATAAAGTACTCCGTTAAGGAAGCATGGCTGCAGGCTAGGTCGAGCCGTGGCGCTAGGGATCTTTAGGAGTTTAGGGTTTGGGATCTTTAGGGGTTTAGGGTTTGGGATCTTTAGGGGTTTAGGGTTCAGGAATGTTTAGGGGTTTAGGGTTTAGGGATCTTTAGGGGTTTAGGATTTGGGGTTTTGGCATCTTTAGGGGTTTAGGATTTGGTGTTTGGGATCTTTAGGGGTTTAGGGTTTAGGAACTTTTGGTGTCTATGTGATGTTTAGGGATCCTTAGGGTGCGGAAGAGCTGGGCTGGGCCATTCATTGCCTAATGTCCTTGGTTGTTTGAGGTTGTGTTTTGGGTAGTGGCCCTAAACCCTAAGCCCTAAACCTCTACGCCCCGAGACCCGAAACCTCGTAACTCTAAATCCAAAGTAGGACTTTGGGTGTTTTGGAGACCTTTCAGCCTTCTACAAAATCCCATCGCTATAGCTATAGAACTGCTATAATCACCCTTGTGGAACCTCTTATGGTACATGAAAATCCTCGTCGTAGGAACGTTTGGATCCACACACCTTAAACACATGAGCCTTAAAACCCAAGTATGGCCTAAAGCCAGGGACACCGAAGCTTGAAGCCGAAACCCTATACAAGACCCTCCAACCAGAATGCAACCCCTAAGCCCTAAACCCTGATTGAGGGTGCCTTGGCGGGGTACGGGCGCTGGGGGGGAGGGCGTGGTAACGCCAAACTCCATCCGGCAGAGCCTTGACAATATGTCCTTAGCAAAACATCTGTAAGCTAACCTTCTACACAACCCTTATTCCTTATTCAACCTTACAAAGCATTGAAATTCAACCCAAAACCCTACACCCAAAACCCTAAACCCTAGACGCAAACCCCGCAAACCCTCGACCCTAAACCCTAAACCCTCGACCCCGGGGTGCTCGCCTTTGGCAGGCCCATCTGCATCACCCCCTTCAGCAGCCTCGCGGCCGACAGACTATGCGGATGCCACTTGGAGGGGTAATGAGGGTCCTACTTAGGCCCAGGGGACTTACTGAGTAGGTTTTATAAGTAGAGTTATAAGTACCCTGAATGCCCATTTATAACCCCATTTATAACCGACTTTCTAAGTCCCCTGGGCCTCCAAGTAACCTGGACCCCCCAACTACCCTCTATTATCCCGCAAATACCCACCATTAAGGACCATAAGGTCTCTATTAAAGGGCCATTGGGGGGTCCTGGAATGTAGGGGCCTCAATAATTGGAATAGGTTTTTGTTGGGGGTTCCTTGTTAAAATCATAGTATAATGGGCCCCAAGACCCTATTCTGATGATTAAGGCCTCGATATTACTTCAGGGGCGAACTGAGCCCTAAAAGGGTTTAATGTACATATTCCACATGGGGGTTGATAATATGAATGTATAGGGCCCCTAATTTCAAGGGGTCATTTGGTCCCCAAGGGAACAGACCGGAAGGCTTCGGATCAGTGGCTCCTTTTAAGGGTTCCCTTAGAGTTTAGGGCGCGCATATGGTTCATTTTAAGGGTTCCTAGTTCGGGCGCTTTTACTCAAGTTTTGTAGGGTTTGCATAGTGGAGCCGAGCATTGTTTGTTATAGTAGGGTCCACAATGGTTGTCCGGTTTCAGGTTCAGGATCTACAAGCATGGTCCACTGCGGTGCTCTGCTGTAGCCTGTTTCATCAAAAAGGGCAGATGAACAACGGCACAAAAAAGACAAGTGCAGTCAGGTCGGCAAGCTTCCGAAAGAGTCCTCAACAGGGTATGCCAAGAACGGTCCGTGCTGCCAGGGAAAGCGTTCATCTGGCGCCCTTCAGGCTCTTTCACCCGAAACCTTAAGCACGAATCTAAGCCTGAAGCCAAGCATCTTGTAAACAGTTGTAAACCTTAGACCCTAAACCCTAAGCTCTAAACCCTAAACCCCTAAAGCCCTAAACCCCAAAACCGAAGCCCTAAACCCTAGAGACTTAGACCCGAAAGCCTGAAATCCTACGGTCCCAAACTGGAAAGCCTAAATCCTAAGCTTCTTACAGGGTTTAGGGTTTAGGGTTTAGGGTTTGGGTTTGGGGCTTACAATCCGGAATTCATGGCCTTTGCCGCCCCATGGTCGTGGAGACGCGGCGCAGAGCCGTCGCCACAGAAGAGCGCAAGGCTGCTTCTGGCGTTTGAACATCTGGGTGTAATTAATTCAGGCGCCTACACTATTTTGGGGTTCCTCACACATTATAAATTAGCATTATTATTGATATTATAAACCGTATTATAGGGTCTATAGGGCTATAATAAAGAGGCGTATGCCTAAAACCCTTGACCCCCCTAAGCCCTCATCGCTAATCCTGGGGAGGCGTGGCAGAGACCCACCAAAAACCCTAAAGCCCTAAAACCCTGAAACCCCTCGTAAACCCAAAACCCTTAAAGCCCTAAACCCTTAAAGCCCTTAAACCCCTTAAGCCCCAAAACCCTAAACCCCAAACCCCTAAACCCTAAACCCGAAACCCTAAACCCTAAACCCTAAACCGAAACACTAAACCCTAAACCCTCTGGGCAGGCATGGCAGAGAGGGATCTCGGCGCTGCAGGGGCTCCCTCCGCTTGGCGATCAGAAGGCCCATCGCAAGGTGGGAGCCCCTCTTGGGGGCCTTTTTTTAAGGGGGTTTAGGGTTTAGGGTTTAGGGTTTACGGCTTACGGTTTAGGGGTTTAGGGGTTTAGGGGTTTAGGGGTTTAGGGGTTAGGGCTTAGGGTTTAGGGCTTAGGGATTCCGGGTTAGGGTTTAGGGTTGGGGGCCTTTTTTTAAGGGGTTTAGTGTAAGGTTTGGGGTTTAGGGTCTAGGGTTCCTTTAAAGGGTTCTTTTTTAGGTGCCTTTTCAGGGTGTGGAAGGATGCCTTTAAGGCTTAAGGGGTTTAGGCTTTAGTGTGTCCTACCGGTCCAAGGGACGATCCAACAACTAGGGTTTAGGGTAGTAGTATTCCTTCATTCAAGAGGGCTGGGAAGGGCGACTGGGTTTTATAAGTCCCTAAACCCTAAACCCTAAACCGTATTTATACGGGTTCTGCAGATTCCTTGAGGTTGCCTTTGTCAATACAAGGGCTTCTATAATAAGTATTGGGAGCTGTATGGGGTGCCCTTCTGTGGGTCTTTTTAAGCGTCTTCTTGAGGGCGTTTGTTGTGGAGACTGGCGATCCCCGATTTAGTTTAGGGTTTCGAGTTTCGGGCCCAGAACCTTTATCTATGATATGAGTTTCTTTCTTCGCCGTTTAGGGTTTAGGGTTTAGGGTTTAGGGTTTAGGGGTTTAGGGGTTTAGGGTTTAGGGTTTAGGGTGTATGTACTTAGTCTACGATAGAAGGTTTGAGCTTTTGTTGGGGCCCGGGTATTCGAGAAGAGAGTTTTCTGACAGTTGAGCAAGCACGCGGGAAGCAAAGCCGTCGAGTCGTTTCGGGAAACTTCCCCCTGCGACTTTGGAGAGTTGTCCTAGAGAGCCCATATTTACCACCATACCCTAAACCCTAAACCCTAAACCGTGAGAGCCCATATATACCACCATGGTGCCCGAATGCCCCGAAAGACCAACGAAAAGTAACAACTCTGCGGACCAAGCTTCAGGCCTGGAGCCCTAAACCCTAAAGGCCCTAGACTTTGAACCTATTTCCTCTATAGTAGATGTCATGGTAGGGCCAGTAGGGTTTGGAGAACCCCCGGCCCTGAATCTTTACAAAGTGACCATATTTGGGGTTTAGGGTTTATAGGGTAACGCATACAAGGTAGGTTTTAATGAGCCCTAAACCAGAGGCCATTTCCTGCTGTGGTGCGCAGTGGCAGGCAGCATTGCAAGTCCTGGCGGAGATTGCAAAATATGCCGTGCCTAATGTCTCTGCGCTGAGCTTGAGTATCTTTTAAAGCCCTAGAAATCCTAAACCCTATACCCTAAACCCTAAGCCCAACTTCTCCCTTTCATCTGAGACAGTTTGTTCTGAAGGTTCAGCTGAACCCACGGATTTGCAAGCGTGTCGTAGGGTGTT
This sequence comes from Symbiodinium sp. CCMP2456, assembly GCA_905221635.1. Classification (NCBI taxonomy): domain Eukaryota; class Dinophyceae; order Suessiales; family Symbiodiniaceae; genus Symbiodinium; species Symbiodinium sp. CCMP2456. The sequence goes on along the minus strand of CAJNDV010030976.1, from coordinate 27,808 downwards.
TGTTGTGATACAAGAGTCCGAGCCATGGTTCAGGATTTCGTTGTTGGAGGTAGGCGCAGCAGTTCCAGAAGTGCGTCTTCCTCCCCGGGTGCTCTACTCTGCTCATGCCCAGTAGACTGCCTAAGCTTCAGCTTCAGTTCTGTTTTTTTCAACATACTGGCCCTAAAGCCTAAACCCTAAACCCTGGGCGCCTGAGGTTTATGGCTTCAGTGCAGCCATCACAGCCTGTGAGCGGGGAAGGCAGTGGCACCCGGCCCTCCACCTACTTTCAGAGATGGGGTCAGTTCGAACTGCGCCCAACGTTTTCAGCTTCAGTGCCGGTATCAGCGCCTGTGAGAAGGGCGGTGAATGGCAGATGGCCTTGCTTCTGCTGTCAGAATTGCCCCTCGAGTCTATCCTCCCAAATGTCTTCACTTTTAGTGCTGCGATCAGCGCCTGTGAGAAGGGGAGCAGATGGCAGATGGCCTTGCTGCTGCTTTCAGAAATGCGATCTGCCCGCGTGGCTCCCGACAGGGTTAGTTTCAATGCGGCCATCAGTGCCTGTGAGAAGCCAGAGAGTTCAGCAGTACCGTTTTGGTCAAGTTTTGTTTTAGGGATCTCCTGTTGGACACCGAATGCCGGTAGGAAATGTAGTTCAATATTACCGTTGTTATTCTGGTTAGTCCTTGTCGTAGTAAGAACAAGGGTAACCTTACCATCAGAGGGCCAGCTTGGGAACTTAGGAAGAAAGCCGAATGGCAGATGGCCTTGTGGCTTCTGTCAGCGATGCAGAACGCCACCGTCACCCCCAACGACTGTACCCTCAACGCGGCCATCAGCGCGTGTGAGAAGGCTGGGGAGTGGGAGCTGGCTGTATCTCTACTTTCGCAAATGCCCGGAGAACGTCTCATGCCGGATGAGATCAGCTTCAACGCGAGCATCAGTGCATGTGAGAAACGTGGGGAATGGCAGGCGGCCTTGTCCTTGCTGGCGGAGATGCTTTCAGCCCGAATCTTGGCAAGTGCAGTCAGCTTCAGTGCGGGCATCAGTGCATGTGAGAAAGCTGGTGAGTGGCAGGTTGCCCTCTACCTTTTGTCGCAGATGCCTGCTGCAGAGATTCTACCCGATCAAGTTAGTTTCAGCGCCGGCATCAGCGCATGCGAGAAAGCCGGCAAGTGGGCGGTGGCCCTGCAAATCCTGTCGCACATGTCCGCAGCCCAAGTACTGCCTGACGACATCATCTTCAATGCCTGCATCGGTGCCTGCGCGAAAGGCGAAAAGTTTCGAATTGAATACGAAGGCCGACGCCAGCCTCACACCCTGGAGCACTGCTCCTCAGCCCCTACAGCCCCACGACCAATCGAAATCTCTCAGCCTTCAAGCCTAGCATCTAGGTAAAGTCAAGACAGCTGTAAGCTAGCCCAGCCGTTGATGCCGGACTTTTCACTGGTGACGCCTCCTTATGCATTGCTTACACAAGTCCTCATGCGGGTAGGCCCCCCGAAATTCCAGGTAAGCACCGAAGCTCCACAGCTTTGAAGCCCGTAAGAAGCTCCAAACCCCGAAACCTAAAGTCCCAAAGACGTAGAGCCGTAATCCCTTCTCCACCAAAACTCGAAAAACCATATATGCTTTAATTCACAGCTCATCAAAACCAAAACTGTGTTTCCTGCCTCTTTGCTTAAGCAACAAAACAGCACGGTTCCTTCCAAAGAAAACCCTGAGCAAACAAATGAAGAATCCGAAATCCTTATAAACAAGCCCTACACCTTAAACCTGAAGCCCCAAACCCTAGACCATTATAATCAAGCCCTTCACCCAAACCCGATCCCTAAACCAACAAATCCTTACACACTAAACCCTAAATTCTTATAAACTCTAAACTCTCAGAAACCCTACCTTAAGAACCCAAAACCCACTTTTTTGTAGGTTCTTATTATAAACCCTAATATGGGATTTATAGGGACCCTACAAAAAAGTAGGTTTGCGGTTCTTAAGGTACACCCTAAACCCTAAACCAACAAGCAAAAGGTTGTGCCTCGGCCGGATACCTTGGAGGCGGGTCTGCGCCATTCACTGAAGGCGGGCGCGTCGGTGTATCGAAGTTTGGGTTTAGGGTTTAGGGTTTAGGGTTTAGGGTTTAGGGTTTAGGGTTTAGGTTTTAGGGTTTAGGGTTTAGGGTTTAGGGTTCCAGGGGTGCTGGATTTTTGGTTGTGGGATCTAGGATTTTGGGGTTTGGGCTTCCAAGGGTGTAGGGTTTTGGTCTTAGGATTTAGGATTTAGGGTTTGGGGTTCTATAGTGATTCTAGTGGGATGTTGGCCTAGTTCCCTTGAAGCACACTTAAACTAGGGACTGTGAGGATGTGCGTCCGCCTTAGGGTTCAGGGCGGCCCTCGATTCATCTAACTGCTTTAGTCGCCCTTTGAGGAAGTCAAAGTCAGGAACCTAAGACCCTAAACCTCGGGCTTAGGGTTTAGGGTAAACTAAACCCTAAACCCTCAACCTCGGGTTTAGGGTTTAGCGTTTAGGGTAAAGTCCTAAACCCCCAAACCCTCTAAGCCTAAACTCTGGGCCTTTCAGGGTGCAAGCATGGCCGCGCTGTTGTAAGACCTAAAGGGTCCAGGTGGTTCTTAGGGTTTAGGGTGTACCCAAAACCTTAAGGACGGAAGGAAGCCTAAAAGGGTTTCAGGTTCATATACCATAATCCTAAGGATTCTTAATATAAGGGTATAGGGTCCCTAGGTTCTTAAGGGTCTTTTGGTCCTTAAGGAAGAGAGACCGAAAGTCTTCTGATAGAGAGGACTTGGAACCTTGGGGACGGCTACGAGATTGTGGGTTTCGGGTGTTTTATTTCAGAACTTTTCGGGCTCAGGGTTGCAGGTTTAGGGCTTAAAAGAGTTTAGGGTTTAGACCTTTTAGGGTTTATCAGGTTAGCGGCTTGATTATTAGGGGGCTTTATTGGTCAACCACGTTTGCCCCAAGGGTCCAAGTACCTACTCGCTTGCTCCCTCCCGTAATGTTTGCCTTCAATACCAAAAACCCATTGGACCTTGAGGGTTATGGATGGTCAGGACTCTAGAGAAAACAGGCGACAACACAAAAACAACGACTACATGACCCTAAGGGTCCATGTACCCAAATGGTGTACACATTGGCCAATGTACCCAAATAGGGACTGATTTAAGGCCAAAGTATATACTCTGTGGGCCCATGGACCCTCAGGGTGAGAGAGCGCAGGTAGAGCCTTCTACGAGTTAGGATTGCTAGAGGAAGCCTTGCAGAGTCAGCCCTGAGACCTTTAAGATCCTCTCACGGCTTTCTCTCTCTCTCTCTCTCTCTATATATATATATATATATATTGCAAAACCAAAATCAAGCCTAATCTCCTAAACCCTGATCCCAAAAGCTTACTTGGAGGCCCGGGGGACGTAGTAAGTAGGTTGTAAGTGGAGTTATACCATAAACCCCAAACCCTAAACCCTTCAGAAGCCCGCAGGTATTCTAAACGGAGCTACCCCACATGTAACCCTAGCGAAGTCCCCTGGGCCTAAGAAGGAACATGGTTTTAGGAGGATTAGTGCTAGGACCCTTACTCTTTACCTTAAGGGCATTAGGATAATAATGTTCCAACTTCCTGGCT
>CAJNDV010030975.1:25206-52683 GCA_905221635.1 Symbiodinium sp. CCMP2456 | reverse complement strand
CCTGTCTCTCACCAGCAGTTGCGCAATCTGAAGCTGACAGATGCACATAATTAGGATGAGCTTTGCCATGTGTGCTTCCACTGTAGACGGACTGGTGCACCGCTAGATGCGCACAGTCCGCATATGCTGTGGGCCCGCGCGGCTTACTGTCTGATTGCATCTTCCGCAAGTACAGGTTTTTCGGGGATGTACAATGCACGTGTCTCTCACCAGCAGTTCCGCAATCTGAACTAGGATAAGATTTGACTTGCCACATGTGCTTCCACATGCTTCCGCTGTAGACCACAGTCCGCAGGTGTTATGATTTAGCAAGACGACAAGCCTCGCCCCATGGCTATTGTATGTTAACTTCGGCACGCATACATCTTGGGGGCGAAGCACAACGTGCCTGTCTCTCACCAGCAGTTGCGCAATCTGAAGCTGACAGATGCACATAATTAGGATGAGCTTTGCCATGTGTGCTTCCACTGTAGACGGACTGGTGCACCGCTAGATGCGCACAGTCCGCATATGCTGTGGGCAACATGACAAGCCTCCCCGCCTGTGGCTACTGGCTGATTGCATCTTCCGCACTACGAGTCTTTTGGGGATGTACAACGCGCGCATTTCTGACCAGCAGTCGCGTAATCTTAACAAGCATGAGCTCTGTCTCATCTGCTTCCACTGTAGACGGACTGTGGCACCAGCATGCTCCCGAGAATACGCATGGTCGGCATAAGCTGTGGGCAACATGACAGGCCTCCCCTGGCTTCCGTCTCATTGCACCTTCCGCAAGATTGTGCAAGTACAAGTCTTTGGGGGATGCACAACGTGCCTGTCTCTCATCAGCAGTTGCGCAATCTGAAGCTGGCAGATGCACATAATTAGGATGAGCTTGCCATGTGCGCTTCCACTGTAGACGGACTGGTGCACCGCTAGATGCGCACAGTCCGCATATGCTGTGGGCCCGCACGGCTTACTGTCTAATTGCATCTTCCGCAAGTACAGGTTTTTCGGGGATGCACATGCACGTGTCTCTCACCAGCAGTTCCGCAATCTGAACTAGGATAAGATTTGACTTGCCACATGTGCTTTCACATGCTTCCGCTGTAGACCACAGTCCGCAGGTGTTATAATTTAGCAAGACGACAAGCCTCGCCCCATGGCTATTGTATGTTAACTTCGGCACGCATACATCTTGGGGGCGAAGCACAACGTGCCTGTCTCTCACCAGCAGTTGCGCAATCTGAAGCTGACAGATGCACATAATTAGGATGAGCTTTGCCATGTGTGCTTCCACTGTAGACGGACTGGTGCACCGCTAGATGCGCACAGTCCGCATATGCTGTGGGCCCGCACGGCTTACTGTCTGATTGCATCTTCCGCAAGTACAGGTTTTTCGGGGATGCACATGCACGTGTCTCTCACCAGCAGTTGCGCAATCTGAACTAGGATAAGATTTGATTTGCCACATGTGCTTCCACATGCTTCCGCTGTAGACCACAGTCCGCAGGTGTTATGATTTAGCAAGACGACAAGCCTCGCCCCATGGCTATTGTATGTTAACTTCGGCACGCATACATCTTGGGGGCGAAGCACAACGTGCCTGTCTCTCACCAGCAGTTGCGCAATCTGAAGCTGACAGATGCACATAATTAGGATGAGCTTTGCCATGTGTGCTTCCACTGTAGACGGACTGGTGCACCGCTAGATGCGCACAGCCCGCATATGCTGTGGGCAACATGACAGGCCTCCCCTGGCTTCTCTTCCGCAAGTACACGGCTTTGGGGGATGCGAAGCCGGCAGATGCACATAATTAGGATGAGCTTTGCCATGTGTGCTTCCACTGTAGACGGACTGGGAAGCACTGGATGCGCACAGTCCGCGTATGCTGGGGGCTCCCCTGTGGATCTACAACAAGCCTGTCGCTCACTTGCAGTTGAACAATCGGAAGCTGACAGAAGCACATAATTGGATGAGCTTTTCCGTGTGTGCTTCCACTGCAGACTTGCTGGTGTGCCAGTAGATGCGCATTGTGGGCGACATGACAGGCCCCCCATTGCTTACCGCATGAAGGTATCTTCCGCACCTACAGCCGTTTGGGTGCCATTCCGCAGGGCAGCAATCTCATGACGGTCGAACCAGCCAGCATTCTCTTGGCGACCTATCCCTGCCTTGTGATAGAATGACAATGACAATGACATATGTCAGACAGACGGGCAACGCCCGTGCGAGACTTGCGCTGACTTGTGCTCCAGATCAATTTTCAGCAAACCTCTCCGTGATGAGTTGGGTTGCGGTTGACTGTATATGTAAAGACTATGCGGCATGCATAAACTGTACATGAAGGCGTCGAAGTGCACCCCAAAAGCAGTTTGGAATGTGCCTTCTCGACTTTTAGTCCGTCAATGAACACCAAGGCCGCCAGCACATTTTGCAGGTCCGGGTGCCAGCTGAGCCGAATGGGAAACACGCTTTCGTTGGAACACTCGTGAGCAACGACTCTTGAGCTCACAACCTCTCAATTGCGCTCTTTTCATTTCGTAGCTGGCTGGATCTGGCTGGACTTGGTGTCCACGCTGTGCTCTTGCCGGGCCTCCCTCCGACCAGGCAAGGCGGCTGGCCTTCTCCGCCTCTGCCCTCTCACATGCACTGATACAAGCAGTGGTATGGATCTCGTCAGCATCCACCTCGCGGCACGGCAACATGTTTGACCTTGCTCGGATCAAAGTTTCAAGCATGACGTCTCAGGCACTAAGCCCCACACTTCTTGCAAACGCAAGTCACCTCATTGGGCTGCCGCTCCCAGTGTCCCGGCAAAGGTGTCTTAGAAAACCGACATCATCGCATAGAGCTGTGTCTTGCATAATGTCAACTTCCATGCAGACTGTGCGCAAACACCTAGCAATGACAAGCCATTCCGCCCAGTTACAAAGAAGGTTGACGGCTATCTGCCAGTGCCCAGCTTTTTCGGCCACGCTCATTGCTGCGCCAAAACCTGATCTGCAAGTATTGCCAGACTGACTGCGCTTCTTTGATCTGATTCCGGGTGAATTCCATGTCAAGACAGCCACAACCCCTATCTCCCTTACCATCTGTGTGCATACGCACCACAGAAAAGCACACATGTATATATGTATATTATTGGAACATGGACAGATGCGCGGATAGATAGATCTAGGTGGCTAGATCCGCATCTTCATGCGGTCTCCATGATATCATCCGGTGATCGATCTGCACACTTGCTCTGTATTTACATATTTCCAGAAGGTTCTCCATCTAAACGCCACCGGTAAGAAGCCGTCATGTATGTGAATACATATACGTACATACATACACACATACATACATACATACATACATGCATGCATGCATGCATACATACGTGCGTGCGTGCGTGCGTGCGTGCGTGCGTCCGTCCATCCATCCATCCATAAATTCATACGTACATCCATACATACATATATACAGTCTTTACATTTACACATACATGCATGTCTCCATGTGTGGCATTCAAGCAAAAACCAAGGCTGCATGTCTGCATGGCAGCATGGACATACACATGTATGTTTGTATGTATGCATATAATGTACTGTAATGTATTGTAATGTCTTGTATTGTAACGTAATGTATTGTAAAGTAGTGTAGTGTAGTGTGGTGAAGTGTGCATGTATGCATGTATGTATGCATGTATGTACGTATGTAAAATTATGTACGTATGCAACATATCGCATGTATGTATGTATGTATGTATGTATGTATGTATGCATGCATGTATGTACGTATGTTTGATAAATTATGATACAATATGTATGTATGTATGTATGTATGTATGTATGTATGTATGTATGTATGTATGTATGCACGTATGTATGATACGATATGTATGTATGTATATGTGAATGTGCGCATGTGCGCATGGGCGTGCACGATCGCGCGTGCGCGTTTGCTGTGTGTGTGTGCGTGCGTGCGTGTGGGCGGGCGGATGCGGATGCGGATGCAAACAAAGGTTCACTTAGGAGACAAGAGAAACAAGCCGAGGGAGTCCACTTGTTGGCAGCGAAAGTCACAGAACATGAACGACTCCCTTTATCTACTCAACTCGCCCCGAACAGGCCCGAAGAGGATTTAGCTATCATCCTGAGTGTATAAATCCAGTTTGCATCATGGCGGCCGACAGAATCCGGAACGCTGAGCTCCCGCACAAGCTGGAGGCCAAACCGCCACTCACTCGCCTTCTCGCACGATGTAATCGCTGCACTGAGGCTTGCTTTGTCGTAGCAGCGCATCTCCCTCATCGCCTCCAGGCACAACTGGGCCGGCTTCCATTGGTGCCCCGCGCCGTATGCACATATTGCACTGTTCAGCAGGATGAGATCGTAGAGTCCAGAAGCTGCTCGAAGAAAGATTGCGCGATCCCAAGAACTCAAAGCCCCGACTGCGTTGACGACAGGAGTGAGACTTGTTGGGGATGGCTTGAGGCTGATACATTGCATGCCCCGTAGCGCTTCCAGCAATAGGCCCCACTCGCTAGTTCCTTCTAAGGCATTCATGTACGTGTTCCATGAAATCGTGTTCGTCTCGATGCCTGAATCGACTGTCTCGTGTTGCAGCACCAAAGCACAAAGCCAGAGGCTATTGCTGGCGCAACCGGCAAGAGCGGCGCTTTGACCTGATCAATTAAACACCCCCCCTCCCCCCACGCAGTGAAGAGGACTAACTTTTGCAGCTGAGAGCCGAGCTGATCGTGTCTCTGGCAAAGTCCAGTTTCAGTAGTCCCAGAGCAGCTTGCCACGCATCCAGCTGCCGCGTCGCACACGCAGCCACCACCTTGAGCAGCTCATGCTATCTTCAGGCTTTTTGATCCGCTCAGCACTTCAGAACTTAAACAGAACGTCTAGCAATAGCAGGTCCACCAGCCCCTAAGTGCTCCCTGTGGCTTTCACATATTGGCATGAGATGGCATGAAGGCCAGCCGAACGTATTTGTCAAAGGATTCCGAAGACGGGAGGTCTGGCAGTTCCTCCTGACGCAGATCAGCCCCTACCTTTGCAATTGAGCTGTTTGGATGACGGAAGGCTTTGTGAGTGGGGTGCAAGGGTACAGTCCTGGCATTTCCTTCAGAGCCTTTTCGTTTGCCGACCGGGATTTCTCCTGCACTGACCTAGCATTGCTGTGCTGCTGCGGGAGCGTCTCCGGCTCGCTACGGCGTGATGCGGATAGTGGCGCACAGCCCTGCAGAGTTCCTCCTGCAAGTTGCAAGTAGTGCCTGCAGCCTGCCCTGGAAGAAGTAGAGCCATCTCTGCCACTACTATAACTATAGACTTACCGGGGAGGACGTCTTGAGTAAGGCAAGCGCGGTCAAGCCACTGTATTGTAGCTGATGGTATCCTGGTGGATACGAAGGAAGCCCATGCAGATCAATGCGGCCAGGCTGAACTGCCATGCGTTCAAGTTGGTGCAGGTACTGATCAAAGCGTTGAAAACAAATTGGTTCACCCGCACGGCGGTGTGGCCAAGCTTGCTGCAAAAGCTCAGTGCCAGATCCCATCTTCCAGGATGCCGCAGGCTCTTCAACAAGGAAGTGCAACTCATCTGATCCCCGTGGATCCTTCTTGTCGGCAGGTGAGCTTGCGCATCCCAAGCCTGCTGCCACCTAGCTTTCTTCGAGAGCTGTTGCAGGAGCGAAGTGTGCTCCACAAGATGGAGACATGACTGAGTCATCGCAGCTTGGCTCACGGAGCTGGTGAAACCAACAAATTCTTACAAATTCATTCTCTAAAGCTTCCATCCTTGAGCCGGGAGCTCCACACAGGGCCTGAACCAAAAGTTCTGAAGCCTTCTTTGGGAATTCAGTTGCGCCACTCCTTTTCATGCCAGACGCTGCTATAGCCATGCCTTTGGCACGGTGAATAAGGAAGCGTCCCAACCTTTAAACCTGCAGCAGAGGGATGTTTCCAAGGAGGACTTCATTGCTCGCACGACGCACGCTGGCCTACACGACTGCATTGCGATCGGCATCGAATGCAGCTTGCCAGGCTTTTTCTTCTGCCTTTCGAGGCTGGGCGCCATGGCAGCATGTTACAAGGACTTCCGATAAATTCAGGCGGCCTCCTTGAACTGTTCGCTGTTGTTGTGTGCTTGAAGTGCGGCAGGTGAGCGACTCGACTGCAAGGCCATGTACCTAGACCCCCCCCCCCCCCCCCCCAGCATCCACAAACAGACTGGTTTAAATCTGATGAGTTTGGAGCTGGACTCGTTTCGAAGTCGGCGCACGCATTCTGGTGGTGCTGGCTTCTGTGGTGATCCCAGATTTGCATCCAGCTTCCCGATGCATTGCAAAGACCGCAATGAAATCCTGGCTTCTGGTTCCAAGGTCGTGGTGTTGTCGAGGTCTACAGGAAATCACATTTTGAACAATCGCCGCTGGGCCACGCTGCTTCACGATTTGCAGACCTTCACGGCGTAGCCGCCAGCCTGTTGCCGGGCGCCATGCCAGGGCTCAGCCCAAGCGCCACATCGGCTTGGTTGCTGCACCGGCTACGACGGGAACAGGGAGGAGCAACCCTGTGGCCTCCAACTCGAAGCTTGTCCACCACCGCTTGACAGCTGATCTTCGTTCGCATGTGCTCCTGGGCCTGAGGGCTCCCGTAGTCTGAGATTTTGCACTTTAAATGCGAAAGCAGAAAGGACATGAAAGCAGGGCATGTTTTGCCGGCCTCGCGAGAAGTCCGATCCAAGTGCTCTTGGAGACTCTTCCTGCAAAAAACAGCGGAGCACTGGCAGCAGAACACAATCCACAAGCCCACTCGGCTGCGGGCACTGGCTTGCAGCCTGGAAAAGAGACTGCAGCCCAGCCAAACACTGCACAGAGACGAAGGAACCAAAGAGTCTCTTAGGCCAGTGCAGAAAGAGCACCAGAGACCTCCGCTGTGTTCACCTTCCTCCCCATGCCGGGTTCAAGTCGTTTTTTTGCAGATCTGCAGTTCAGTTTTGAGTAAGGCTTACACCACTTGAAAGCTTGAGGCTGCATGTAAGCCCAGGAAGCTACGAATGTTCAGAGATTGTTCAGGCACATCTGGCCTGAGGAGCCAGTCCTTCTTGGAGGAGTGCTTGCGCAGACAAGGCATTGAAGACCTGGAAAACGAGAATACCGGGATCTGCCATGCGTCCCGCACGCATGCAGCTCGCCTCACGCGGTGTGGACGGTGACAGCTTTAGCGAGGAATGATGGGGCCTCACTCAGGCCACTGCAGTTCTTCGCGTATCTACGCATCCAGCTGTCGTGTTTACCGAAGGCGGCCTAACAGGCGTGAGACGTGAGACGTGCTCGTCGGTCGGCTTGGCCGTCAGTCCGTTGCAAATCGCACGCAGAGTTGTTACAGGTTACATTCGATCCTTTTCAGCTGCCATTCCTTGTCTTGAACACTGCGCGTCTCAGAATTGACATCGAGGCAATGCCAAGTCCGACACCAAGTAAAGTCCTGCCCCGGACGAGGTGGAGGCGGCATGCGCCAGGGCATGTCTGCCCACCTCTGCGTATGCATCACAAAAGAAGCTCTCTCCGCTGCCCAGCTGCCAAGGCACTTCGGCTCGGGCAGACCACTGAAATAGATGGCCCTGTCCAAACCCTGGCCCAGCAGCGGAGTTCTGAGTCCAAAGTTCACAAGTCTCAGAAAGGCGCCTCCTTCACACTCGCAAGCCGAACGGCTTTGAAGAAGGGCTCGAGCAGCAGGTGCCAAAAGATACGGCAAACCTTGACCAACCGTGTGCATGAGCCGCTCCAGGCACGAAATTGCAGATTCGATCCTAAGTGTCTGAGACGAAGCTGGCTGCACCTCAACGTCTTGGTGTTCTGCATCAGGATCGAAGACCTCATCAAAAGGCTTTCTTGGACGAAGTCTTCGTGACTGGATGTCTCGAGCATTGGGATCACCACTGCACGTCGGGCTTCCTCAAGCCACACCTGCGAACGAACCGAGAAGGTACGATGATCGTTGGCCGGAGCTCTTCTTCTGCCTTCGACAGTGCGGCATCTTCGTCTGATGCCTTTCCTCCCGACGAGGCTGGTAGCCTGGGTGAAAACTCCGTCGCAAATATTCGAAGATCACGGCTGGGATGAGTGCGACTTGACCTCTGGTTGCAGCCCGGCAGCATCGCTTGTGCTGACAGCTCTCGTAACACCTGGGAAAGACCTGGAATGTCATGACATGTCATGGGATTTATTGGGGGCAGCTCAGAGCACAAATTACTAAAACAAGGTTGTTAGCAGCTGCTGGCCGTTCGCAGCAGGAAATGTGGCCTTCAGCCACGTGTGGCAGTGTTCGCACGTTGAGAGTGTCTTTTTCAGTCTTCTATTTTCTAGGAATTCAAGCTGGCTCGAATGCGGTGTGCCGTTCAAAAGTAGCAGGGTTCTCATTGTGTTCAGGTCTTCGTGTCAGGCTCACATGTTTGTGCTTTTGCATTTGTGGGTTTTGGGTGTGGTGTCCCAGCTTGCCACAAAGGCCGCAGCACTTTGTCTTGTTGGCCGGCATGGCATAACACCAACAAAAGAAGTACTCGCTTGACCCGACAGCGACTGCGGACAACGACTCGTTAAAGATAGCTCCAACATGCCTGTAGCCACCCGCACCCCCCAGCCGAAAGTAGTGTTCCCCAGGCCGCTAACCACGGCATTAGCGAAACAAGGAGTACCAATTCAGAGAAGCACGAAAATGCAAGGACACACACTAGGACACACAAACATGCGGAGAAAATCAAACGACTCTGGCAGACAGCGCCCTGAACCCTACTCGAGACTCCAAACTCTTGAACCTCACATCCTTCCCGTTGTTTCCGTTTTCTGGGGCTGGGTTTCCGAATTGGCTCAGCCTTCTCATCGACTCTATCCTCTGCCTCTCTGCCAACCTTGGCCTTGTACGTCTTAATCCTTTTACTGGATTTTACTGGGTTGTAACGCATCTTGACTAGTGGAGATCTGGCAGGTTGGATTTGCACAAAACCATGCACACCGCCGCTCCTCATGTTTGAAACACAGTCTCTGGTGCCTGCAACTCTCAACGGTATGCAACTGGGAGCACTTGCGTTGGTGAATTCCGGACCATGCCAGAACCTTGTCTGCGTGAGCAGCTCCCGCAAAGTGTTCCAAACCTGCAAAGCTAACTGCCACCGTGATCATGAGCATCCCAAGCTGTGCAGCAAGTATTTGCACGATCCGATTCAGAGTTTTGCCGCAGTAATCATGCAAGCACGATACGGATGCTGCGCAAGCAGCAAGCCTTGCCTCTCTGCCCGCACAGCAAGCACAGAGGCTCCCCTGCCAGTCATAAAATGTCATAAACAAGCAAAAACACAAATGCCGCCATGCTTGTACCTCTGGCAAGGAAAGGGATGCTGCCATGGGCTGCTAATGCTACCAGATACACTGCTAATCCGTCAGCAACAACACCCACAACAACCGCAACCACAACCACAACAGCAGCGGCAGCAGAACGACAACGACAAGGAAAACGACACGGACAACAACTACAAACACAACCACAACCACAACCACAACTACAACTACAACTGCTACTGCTACTACTGCCGCTGGTACTACTACTACAACTACTACTACTACTACTACTACTACTACTGCTACATAGTCAGTGTGTGAGCCATTCGGCTTCCAAGGATAAGCACTGTAGTTGCATGATTAGCCAGGCTTGGGTAACTATCATGTTGTGCTCGCTTCGTTTTATCATAAGGAGAGCCAGGGCTTCCATGCGATTGCCTTTTTAAATTCCGGTGCCTACCTAAAAGACATGTCAGGAGCATGCGTAACAATTAAGTCCTAGAGGGTTCCTAGCGGCGTGTTAGGAGCCGATAAGTTCTGTGTTTTCGTAGTTTGTAACTTGTACATTGACGTGATTTGGAAGTATACGGCATCGACGAACGGCTGCCTGCTCCCGCTAACTTTAACTTCTTGACTACCACTGCCACCACCACCACCACCACGACTACTACTACTACTACTACTACTACTACTACTACTACTACTACTGGACGACGACTACTGCTACTACTACTGACTACTACTTCTACAGCAGCAGCAACAATAACAACAACCTGCTTATGCCGAGTCTACCCTGCAAAGCTCTCCAGCCTCCACTATCCAGCTCCACGTATGGAACGCTGTTGGAAGGGGCGCCCCTGGTTCGAAGATGAACATGTGCTGGTCTGTCAACTGACGACTCTGCAACAAGTAGCGGCACAAAGGTGACCAGCAGGCCTGCCTTTCACACGTCAAGGCATTCGGAACTTCGGGAGGATTGGACTCCTTGGTGAACAGAGACTTATCAAACAAGATTCGCTGGTCTGCCGTACTATCTTGCTTGAGGCCTTTCCCCCCATGTGGCTCCGGAAATGATCTGGAGAGTTTGCGGGTAGAGCCGACTTGGAGAGTGCAAAGCCTGTGCTCGCTAGGTTTTCTCACTGCTCACTGCTACTAGTACGTTTTCATAGTTTGTACATGCTTTTGCTGTCTTCCAATGTAAGGGTAGTCTTTAAGTACTCTGAAACGATGCAAACTGCACCAGACTCGGAGCCCCATCCGAAAAGAAGAACGCAGTCACCCGGGCCTATAGTCGACCCCATCTCCCGCACGTGCCAACGGCGGAACAGCCTTCTCTTCATGGACTTTACCAAGACTCGGCCTGGAGATCTGGAAACTGCCACTGTGTTCGCCCGTTCTGCGCCCCGCTCTTGTGAATCTCGTGGTAATAGAAGAGACCTCGATGCTGTTGGATGCAAGTCGTAGCGGCCTTTTTCTGGGCCCAGTGCCTGCACTGCGTGAGTAGACCATCTCCTGGCAGATTGGCACAAGGAATCCTCTAATGAGCAGCTTCACAAGGGCTAGCCGTGCGGACCCAGCCGTCTGGCAGCTGTCTTGTTCCATGCACACGGCGAAGATCACCACCTTCATACAATGCCTCACGGGACATCGCTTCACTAGGCCGGCAGCCCCACGGGCATCAACAGGCTGCGAGAGGGGCCTTCGCCAACGCATCGACAAATCTTCCGGGCAAGCTCTGGGTTGCATCAGCCTCCAGGCTCTACAGGGGGCTTCCCCCGTTCCTGTGCCGGCACCCTCTGTGTGTCTATATCCGGGCCTGAAGCGTTTCCTTGAGCTGGAGAGATTCGAGAACACCTGACGGAAAAATAAACTTTCGAGCTTGCAGTCGACCTACAGTGACTGCCGTGGCTAGAGTGCCAGGAATAACGGCCGGTTGGGCCTTCCGGCTATTCTAGCTGCTAGCTGCTGGCTCTACTGCAGCTGGAGAAGAAACGACCCCAGCCTCTGACGACCAGTACATCGAAACAGCTGTCCAGCCTTGCCAATGCAAAATTACAAGACATGTTCGCCTTGCCTCTACAATGTGGAACACGTCTGGCCTAAAATCGTACCAAGAAGCTGATGCTTGCGCAGCCAGGACCGCACATTGACGTGAAAGGATGGCTCCAAGCATGCTTTCTGGATGGCCGCCTGCATGTTGGAGCGGTGCCGATAAGGGCAGAAGGTGGGGTCCCGCAAAGGACAGGCAGGTGGGCGCAGGGCTTTATTCATGCTTGCTCGACGCCGCTGTACAATCCTGTACCTTCTGTGCGAACCCAGCGTCTATGGCAACGAAAACGAGGCTGAAACTGCTCCCTTGGGGAGATGACATGCCGGGCAAGTGCACACTTCATGGTGCAATCTAGTATACCCCCCTTCGAGGCGGGCTTAGGCATGGCATTGAAAATTGCAGACAAAGGGCAGATGCAATGCCTTCACTTAAAAAACAATATCTCGGTGCTACCCTCACATTGCACTGGAAACTATCACCTGGCAGCAAATGCGATCACCCAAAGCTTGGACTGATCGGAACTTGCGTGAAGGCTATGGAAGCCTGATGTGCACAAAATCTCAACCGTGAGCCTGTCCCTCTCGTTCGTGCAACATAGCAACAAAGCTGTGACAGCGGCGCCTTTGCTGGTCGTAGAACCTCATCTGAATCACCGAAGCAGAAGCCCTCTTCCAGCTGCTCGACCACGGTGTCTGGAGGCACCTTTAGAACAGAAGTGACACTAGCCCGATGGGGCTAGCAGGTCTGCCTGGCCGAATTCGCCAAAGAAAAATATCTACGTACACTTTGAGTCAATGAAACCTCATCAAGGAAAAAGTCTGACCGCAATTTTACATGCTTTTCGCCTGTTGCATAGACTCGCTTGTATGCACATTGTATGCACCCTCTCCTTCTGTAATTTGGCCGACTTCGGCGTTTGGGCATGCTGTGTTGTCAGCACTGCTGCGATTGAAAGACCAAAGTTCGAGACATCCACGAACATGCATTCTCGCGCTAAACCCGCTCGCATGAGTGGTCAATGATGCAGCACGTGTGTGTGTGTGTGTGTGAGCTCTGAAGGATTGTCTTGGACGCCGCTCGACAGTACAGGTGATCCGTTGGAAAGCGATCCGCATCGAAGCGCATGTGCTTTCTGAAGCGTTGAGATCTAGCCAATGCCACATGTTCGAAGTTCTGTCCGGCTGGGTTCGCCTGAGACACACTCTCCTGATCGGGTTGCGTTATGCTGCGTGTCGTGAATTGCGTATAACTGCGTCTTCGGCACTCGATCCTCGGCTCTGATGGAGATTGCGTCGTGGAGCTTTGGGTTGAACGCCTGTCAGTTCCGGCGCGCAACACCCCAACACTACCCCAACACTACCCCAGCGCATCCCAATTCCAACCACTGTCCTGGCCAACAGTGTCGGGCATCGGCCTGACGCCGAACTCCGACTCCAGAACAGCCTGGGGTCCAACTCAGAGGCGAATCCCGGTGACCGTGCTCGATAGATACGTATAAAGTCCCATACTGTGTCAGCAGCCAACATGAGCCAACAAGTCAATGCCAGGAGCCACCAGGCGATTTCGTAGCGGACGCAAAACTGCCTGAACTTCTCCTGACAGCACTGCATCTGGCAGATCTCCACTTAAAAGCAATTGGAAAATTGCTGCAAGTGTCCAATGGAGTTTCCAGCCAGCCGAGCTCTGCCAAAGTCGTCAAGGACGGAGAGGAGCGGCGTTGCCGCTTTGGCCAAGGCCCTTTGACCAAGAGACTTTTCTTGCTGCTCCACTCGGGTTTTGAAGTTGCCTTCGTCAGATGACGCATATCACGGGCAGAAGCATGACGATTACTCGATGCAGCAGCTGGGTGACATGAGCAACTAACTCACCAAGTCTCTAAGAGATGTGCGATGCCGAGCCACGAAATTCTGCTGTCTGTTGCGCAAGCTGCTGTTCCTGAGCCGCTGCACTGTGCGAATCTGAATCTGAAAGGGGTGGAAGTGGAAGAAGTGGAAGGAGAGGACCAGGGATTGTAGTGGCCGACATCCAGTCGCACTCTGCGAAGCTTCCAACTATTCTGCAAAGCCACCGCAGCACGCAGCGCTGCCTGAAGATCTTTGTCGGCCTTTCCCACCTCTTCACCTCGCAGAGGCCCGTCAGGCCCACAGTGGTCCAGAAGAAGCAAAAAAGCCCTAGATCGTCTTTCATATGCACCAGGTTGTATCTGTCGGAGCCTCGTGCGACTGCTCGATGAAGAGCTTTGGCCTCCTTCTCCAAGCTCTCTCGCTCTTCAGCAATCTCCTTCCATCACGTCATCAAAATACATTAGCACTGTGTCTTACTAAGCACTGCGCCGTCTGAGGGTCGACATGCTCCTCGGCTTCAGCATGAATCCTTGCACGCTGCTTCTGAAGTGCTGTGCGCTCACGTCGTAGGGTGTCAGCCTGCAGCTCTGGCGGCTGCGGCTCGCGGCAAGGACGCATCCCCCGCCCCAACCCGAACATACCCGAACCCGGGCCTCGGCTTCCAGGGCCTCTGCTTTTGCTCGCAGTTCCCCGAGCTCCTGTCCTGGCGACAGAATCGTTGGGAGAGAGGGAGAGAGAGGAAATAAGAGGGAGGGGGCATCGACGTAAATCGGTGCTGGCCTCGGTCCATGCTTGCCTCCAGCTGGCGCCTGGCTTCGGCTATCGCCTGCCCACAATGTCACAACAACAAGAGCGCTGGCCCGTGAGCTTTCTTCCCCTATTCTCTCTCCGCCCTGAGCCTCAGCTTCTCGCCTTAGCTGCTGCCTCCCTCGCTTCAGTGCCGCCTTTGCGGGATTGCATGATACAGGCATCGCGCATTGCCACGAGAATGCACCGTGTCTGCTTACTTCCGAAACCTGCGAAGACGAGGCCTTCTCACGCCTCACAGCCTCAATAAGCTCGAGGGATTGCTCGTTGCTGTCGGCATCTTTGGCAGACCTAGTACTTGAAACTCAACTCGCGATGACTCTATCTCTTTCTTTGCACCAAGAACTGAGGCTGGCTCTTGCTCATTGATTCGGCTCGCTGCATGAGGGACTGCTGCGTCAGTGCGAGAGCCTGTCAGCCAAGTCTCAAATTCAAACCAATGCAGACTGCGGTTTACCTTCTCTGAGCAGTGCTGCAGCGCATCGCACTGCCTATGCTTGGTCTTTGCAAGATTTGCCGAGGAAGAGGCAGAAGCATAGATGACAGATGATCACATACTTTGCTTGTCACTGCTCTCGTTCCGTCTGCACCTGCCCCTCAGCCCTCCCCCCACGCGCCCATTGCAATTCCGAACGTCAACATCCTTGTTTCCCCGCTCCCACGATAACTTCCATTCCGAGTCGATGTGTGGTTCACACCTGTGTCTTCGGGCACTTCCGAAGCGGCGGGCGTTGGTTTTGTCCATTTCCAAGCCAGACCTCCTACAACCTGCGAAGCAGGTCTGTTATCTCCTTGTCTGCGAAAGGGCATGGCAGCCGAAGCAGACAAACCCCCGAATCCGCGAGGGTCCCTCAAGCGCCATCTCACTAGACTGCGTCTTTTAGGTCGTAGCGGCACCCCCACGTCCACAAGCTCAGAGCTTGTGGTTCAGCTGTCCGTGTGCCGTATACATTCACTGAAAGAGCAAACCTTGTGGAAAAGCAATCTAGCAAGGCTGTCGCAAAGGTTTTTTCTTAGCCTTTTTGTAGGGTGCTGACTTGGTGCCGTGTCAAACAGACACCCACACACGCACACACAACACGATCACAACGACCAAACTGCCTGCACAAAGCCGGGCGCATCAAACTGTGGTTGCACCGATCCACTCCACTTCGATGTGCCTCGGACTCTTTGGCCAGGCGAGCTTTCTCCTTCTCGAGCGCCGCTCGCTCTGCTTTCAGTGTCGCTTCCGCTTTGGACTTAAACTCCTGGAGTTCGATCGCCTGTTCTGTCAATTCACCCTGCCAACAGGCCAGAGTTGAAAGCAGGAGATGCATGCACGATCCGGCTACAGCGACTCCATCACACGTACTGCACTTGCCGTGCACTGGGTCTCTTTTCATCTAACTTCATTGCTCCACCTCGATCCGTCGTTTCTCCTTCGATAGTATAGCAGCAGTCCTCATTGACCGATGGGACAGAAAATAGTACAATGCCATGTTTTTGCGATCGCACACCAAGGTTCCTTTGCATGCCTCGCATCCCCCCATTGCAGCTGTGGATCCGCTGAAGTTGCTCCTTCTTCTCCTCGATCATCGCGCGTTCTCTGCGAAGCGAAGCGGCCACCATGGCCAATTGCTCCTTGCTGGTGTTGCCAGGAGCGTGACGCCCGTTTTTGCAGACTCGTGGTGGAAGCATGTGCCGAGCTGGTTTAGTGGCTTAGCAACACAGAGTGGCTCTGGCTTTAGCTCATGGATCGGCTTGGTGTTTGAATACTCCGTCCTGTGGTGGCCGGTAGGCAGAACGGGCGATTCGAGGAAGGCCACACTGCGGAGGCACCCAGGCACAAGTCCCCAATGTCAACGTCCATAACCCCAATGTCGAGACAGCCACTGAAGCAGCCGACCTCACGACAGAAGCTCACTTCTTTAGTGGGTCCAAAGCCACAGTCGAGCCGAAAGCCAGTCGTGAGGTGAAACCAAGCGAGATGACAACGCTGAGGGTTCGACAGTCTCTGTCTCGCAACGTCTCGGCCTCACTTACGACCACACCAGCAAGGGACGTGGACGAGACACGATGCCGCAGTGGTCAAAACATCTTGGCTGCTCGGCTATCGCTTCAGAAGGGTGAAGCCGCTGTCTAGAATATCGGATATCGAACAGAGCACACTTCAGAAAGACTTGTCTTGAGATTAACACAAGTAACACCAGAAGGACAAACATTAACGGTTCATCTGGTCTCGGGGACAGCAACATGCGATCCTTCCACACAGTCAGCACTGCAGTAGCTGCCCAACTGATTGGCTTGATGGAACGGGGCCTTCTAGTTTCTGGAATGGTAAGTGCCCTCGTACCGGCTTCAAATTCAAATACTTGGGGATGTTGGTGGCCTTGATGCAGATGATTTAGTCACGAATCCTGCCGAAGGCCACCAGCTGAGGACCGCACGGTGGGCAGACGGAGGACCGGCACCCATGCTGAACACCAGATCGCTGAGGAGTGAGGGGCACGTATCTGTCTGTCTGGGATGTGCTGGCTCGAATGTGGACTCTGTACCGTATCGCGCAATCCTCGAGCCGCCATTGTCGGTAGGTGCTGTCAACGGGCAAGTGGCAGCGGCAGAGTGTAACGAATGCTGAACAAAACCACGCAAGCTCTCCCCTCTCTCCTCGGCAGCGGCGAGCCTCAGATCGCCGAAGTGTTGCTATGGCGTAAGCGGTGGAAGGGGACCTGTCCAGGAGAACTGTAGCGATTTCGAAGATCTTCCAAGCTTGTACTGGCACCTTGTGTGGAGAGGTGCCGCGACAAGAGCAAGACGTGCTTCCTTGATGGCCGCCACCTGTGTCGCAACACCGACTGCACTTGGAGCTTCTGACTGTCCAAACTCGTAAGGATGGAGCAGCTTCCGCAATGTGGGCTGCTTTCTTGCCTAATCTATGAAACCACCGGTGCCTGCATAAATGCAGCACACTTGGGCTCGGACGGAGGCGATCAGGGTCAATCAATGGTACCTTGTGTCGCCACATACTGCTGCTCCAACTCAACAAATGTCCCGTATATTCGTGCTACATCGTTGAGGCTGAGTGTCGAGTTTCGCAGCTTGAGCCTTCACCTGAAGCTTCTACATTGATGCTGACCCACTTGCAAGCGTTGCGGTCGCAAACAAGGGCTGCCTTTGCCAAAGCGCGCTCGTGCTCTTCTCTGCGATCCTGTTCCTTTTCCGCGATCTTCGCAACCTCAAACGCCACTGGTTGCTGACCATGCAGCAAGTCAGCCCCAGGCCCGGACGGACAGAGCAAACTGCAGGCGCTCTCTCAAGCCGTCCACAGTGTCCTGCCCGAAGCAACAATCCCGCACAGGTTGAGCAGGAATCTGGAAACGAGCCGGGCAGGCAGCATCATGATCTGACAAAGTCGGGCATGAAGCTGAGAGGCTCCAAAGTACGACCCTGCGCCAAAAGACTGCCAAGACCTCAGCAACTATGCTCCGCAATTTGATCCCCTCCTTCATTGACTTGCGGTGGCTCTGCGCAGAGCACTGCTTGCCCGTAGCTAGCGAGGCTACAAGACTGGGACCCCAACTTGTCACAACTACCAGCCTGCGATCCTTACCAATTGAAATACTTGGAAACACATGGAAACACTGAGGATTCTGCAGCAGCTGGGGGCAAAGGCGGCATCCGCAAGGCCTGCGACTCGCACCCTTGAAGCATGTCGACTGTCATGTCGATTCGTAGTTCTCAGGGCCCTGCTAGCCCGAAGCCCTCATGTTGGCACGCAGCACTAATATAATGCTTCACTTACTCAACTTCCACCTGACATGAGGGGATCATTGAAAGACAGAAATGACTTTCTTGGGATGTTCTCAACTCCTCCAGTCTTCCCAGCAGTGATTGTAAACCCTTACGGACCGAGATGGGAGGAAGGAAACAACTAATGAAGTGCAGCTTCATTTAGAAGTCAGAGACTGCACAGACACGAAACCCCAAGCTGTGGCAAGATGTCTTGACACTCTTGCGCAAGACCCTGTATGGAACGTCAGACATTCTTGGCAATAGATAGCAGAAAGTCAAGGTGGGGAAGGACCAGCATGGGAAGGAAATGTGCAGTCATGTTTCCGCAGTAAGGACATTGAAGGTCTTCGCTGTCGCTTGGCTCTCTCGATTGTCTACATACCTCTTCCACAGGGCCGTGGCCGCATGTGCTCCCCATTTGTTATGGGGTGTTGACGGGATTGTGAAAGCATGTGCACGGGATCACTTACTTTCCAAGACTACTTTATTATTCACTTCAATTCTCTTACGGGGTCCAGAGGGCTACTTTATTATTCTCTCTCTCTCTCTCTCTGTCGGTCTGCCTATCACTGTCTCTGTGTCTCTCTTTGAAGTTGCGTGTGAAATCTCGGACCGCGACGTCCTGGTCAGAATTAGAGAGTGCCTTCAGCTTTCGTAACACAACCTACCCAATTGGACCGAATGACTGGATATGAGTAAGAGAGACTGGATCGAGGCTGGAGTACAGTCCAGGAGGATTTAACAGAGTCGGGCACAAACACTTAGCTGGTGCAACTCTTTACAGCTAGCTGAACAGTGAATCTACTGCCAGATGGAGCGGGTGTAACACGTGCCATCTGAGGGAGAGGGAGCGAAGGGAAAGGGAGAGAGAGAGAGAGAGAGTGAGTCGTAAAGGTTCGTGGTGGTGATGTCCTTCTCCTGGCTCGATGGGGAGCCTTCCTGGTGACTATAACTAGAATATAATGCCTCCTGTTACGCATTGAAGGCCTGGGATTCTCTTATCCATGCCTCAGCATCCCGACGGCGATCTGCGCAAGACCCTGAAACACACCTTGCGATGGATGATACATGGAAGGGCGCACCAAACTTTGCCTCGAGGAGCCCAACCAAAACCACATCTACTGACTTTCGCGGATGCATAAGGACAGAGGGAAAACTAAGCAACACGTAGTCAAGAGCAAGGCATTCACGTCTTGTCTGGTCTGCCGGGAGGAAGGACATTGATGAGAGGAGCAATGCATGTCCCATGTGAACATCGATCCTGCATCAGCCTGCCCCGTTTTCCATGCTGTCTGTTTCTGACCCGGGCTGACCCTGGAACCCGATCCCCTTCCAACCCTGACACACAAGGCACACCCTGAAGTGTGAAAGGGGACGGCACTATGCCGTCGCTCGCGGACAAGCACACTCCATCGCTGCACCTGCCAAAGCTCACCACGCCAAGCAGATGCCAGACCAGATTGGGATGCCTGCCAGGGCAGGACGCAACTTGGGCTCACTAACAGGTCTTGCACTGCTGCTCGTCAAACGTGCAAGCGTGAGCATGCGGATGACAGGTGTCTACAGTAACAGTCGTTCTCAGACGTGATAATGATGCCTCTTTCGGTGATGGGCTTCAGAGACGGACTTTTGTCTGATTTTGGCGGGAAACGGGCTTCCTCCATCAACTTTCCTTTGCTACTTAACTTCCCTGTGAGCCTGTGCGAACGAGCGTCGGAGGCTTGTAGCAGACGAATGGGACTCGCCCTCAGCTCGGGATGCCTCAATCCTAAGCCTGAACCGCAGGTCTCCTGATCTTCAAAAGAGAACTCGCCTCCTCGGGGAGGCGCTGCAAGTCGACACAGATCATCGCCAATCGATCGGCTAGCTGTTTCCAGTAAGCTGCGTGCTTTCCTTGGAAAGCTTGCAACAGACCGAACTGCTCCAGGCTTACCTAGCGACTTTGCGTGAAGCTCCCCTACAGAGACAAAGAGCAGGCACTGAAGGCTGTGGCTCCAAGCGCCAGGCTATGTTCTGGCGATGCCCAATGTGAGTCCGTCGCATCTTGCTGGCACAGCAAACAGGATCCTGCACAGAGCAACTGCAGGAACCGAGGCCGCAGGCGACTCTGCACGAGACAGATTCTCAGATTGAACAGGCGCGATTGGCAAAGCAGATCTATGCATGCCACCGCCTTCGGCAACGAAGGCTGGGCACCCTGGCTTGGGCGCCCTGCACGCGAAGAAAATCCAGCAACACACGAATCCTAGACGCTCTGGGCAAGGGGCCCAGAGATTCGTCGTGCACTGGCCAAGATCTGGTCCTGTTGTCTGGTAAGAAGCATTGGCATAGACAGCATCAAGCTTTTGAAGATGGCATCTGACCTCTTCCTGCTGCTGCAGCATCTCCCCGGCGCTGCCATCCGTCCTCCGAGCCGCTTGTTGGCGCTGAAGAGAAAGTCAGAAGTTGCAGCTGCGGCCTCCATGCAACCAGGCCTGTGGGCAGAGGCCATTCCTGCGTCCGACCACAGATATCCATAGCCCGCAGACGGGGCAGTTGTAACACCAGGGCCCTTGCCCACGACATGGCCGACGAACCAACCTTGTAAAGTCGCGAATAGTCGCTTGAACATCGATTGCCAATTGTACCGAGCATGGGACTTTTTGGAAGTACTGCAGGTTCAAGTTCCGAGACGTCCTCTGCCTCCATACGGACACTCCTACCTATGTCCTTGATGTCTTGGTGTCTGTCCGCAGACGACTCCAGGAGTTACGAGGCTCGTGCTCCCAGACATCGGGCACCTGGCAGATTCCGAGACAGAGTGGCAAGGACGTGTGAGCCGAGCTCGTCCACCTCTTCCAACTTCGGCTCCAGGTGGCCGGCAGACAGCCCATCATTCTCGGCGCACGATACGAGAAGTTCTTGACACCGAAAGGGAAGGCCTTCAGTGAGAGATGACCCTTGCAAAAAGTAGCAACCCGGGCTTCTTCGTGAGTCTGAGAGCTGCACCCAGAGTCTTCAGCTTTTGGGCATCTTTCACAAGTTCGAGACTCTCCAGGAGGCCGGCAGAATCGAGAAGCTTGGCACAGTGGCCCAGTTGCCTCTTTTGAAGCCAATGCAATGCCTTGGAGCAGCGGACCTTCAGCTGGCAGAAGCCCTTCACAGCCGCACGGCCCGCTTCCCAGGTGTCCACGGACTGCGAAGACGTTTCAGACTTGTCAAGCTGTTCAAGATGCTGCATGGAATCACCCAGGCGCTTCATCTTCCCTAAGCAATCCTGTAAA
Source organism: Symbiodinium sp. CCMP2456 (assembly GCA_905221635.1). NCBI lineage: Eukaryota > Dinophyceae > Suessiales > Symbiodiniaceae > Symbiodinium > Symbiodinium sp. CCMP2456. Next base: position 31,635 of record CAJNDV010030975.1, on the reverse strand, counting down.
CCTGAGGAACTCCTGTCGCGAAGCTTTCCGTTCGCAAGCAGTGAAATGACCGTGCCAGTGTTTGCCTCCACGCGTGCTTTGGCCTCATCAAGAAGCCGCGCTCTCTCCTCGTCCTTTGCATTTGCCTCGCGCTGCTGTGCTCCCTTTATGTTCTCCCTGATGATCTCGTCCAAGTCCTGGGTCAAGCCTGCGACCAGTTTGAGAACAGAAGTCCAGCCAAAGGCCGGAGTGTCTGCAAGACCTTTGTAAGCAGAGACCAGATCCCTGCTCTCGGATTGCAGGTCCAGCCATGCTGTCGTCCCGGGAGTGCCGTCCCCCAACTTCGGATGCCTAACTTTTGATGCAAATGTCAGAAGCTTGTCCAGGAACTCGAAGAGATTTCCAACCTGACCACCTAGACTTGCGATGTCTTGCAGTTTTCGCTGGAGCTTCTCATCACGAGGCTCGTCCAAGTTGAGATCGAGGGCAGGTGCGGCGGCTCTTGTCAACTGTCTCTCCAAGCGAGACAAGCAGGGTGCTGGAAGACCTGTTAGTGAGGGAGCCATTGAGGCAGCGAATCCCGGATGTGTGAGCGCTCTGTGGAGCAGCGCAAAGAGCTTCAAGGGAGCTTGACTAGGTATGTTGCTTCCCAGCTCATCCAGCACAGAGTACGGTGGCCAAGTCGTCGGCTGCGGCTCTTCGTCCAGCCATGACATCACGTACTTCCAGCCACCAGCTTTTCCAAACTCAATCAGGGCTTCGGAGGGTGCTGAGCCATCGGCCTCTCCTGAAGGGCACTCATGTCACAGCATGCATTGCTCAAACGCGGCGGGATAACGCTTGCATGAGGTGCTTCCTTCCGCGGACTTTGAAGCAACGCGGCTCAAGTGACCAAGGAAGACTCGACCTGGACAACGGCTTGTAGAACACCCATGAGTTCTTGTGGCCTGGGATCTCGGCGCATCGGCCAGCCCTGGCGATCGCAGCCCCTCGCCGGCAGCAACAGGTCTTCATAGAATAGAAGGAACCTCCCCACGCGCCTAACCACCATGTTCATGTAGGCAGGCATCGACTGTTTGGTCTGCATGTTCAGGCCTTGGTAATGCAGTAGCGGAAGAAGGCAGAAACAGCAGCATTCGACTCGCAGATCCTGAGCTTCGGGCACGTCTGCGGCGAGCCCTTCTGCAGTCTCTCTGAAAACTGCATGGATCGTATGGCCAGATCCAGAGCCTGCGCAAGCCATCGCAAGCCTAGCCCTGGTCCCTGACCACAAGCGCACAGCTAACACACTTCAGCATCTTCAGCGTCGTTCAGAAAGGAACTCGGATGACAGAACCAGAGTGCCTTGGCCATCTCCGCAAATCCAGCTTCCTCGGCGCTTCGGAGCTCTCAGGATGCTGCGAAGCTCAGAAGCTACAACCTCACGAGAAGCCGAAGCCTTAAGGCTGTTTGACTTACTGCAGAGCAACGGGCATCAACGGGCCCCTTGACTCCCCGGCCTTCAGCTTATTTGTGAAGGCTTGCCGCTCGCGAACCAGGACCTCGGCTTGGTCAGACAAGATTAAGACAAGATGATAGCTGTCTTCCGGCATTTAGTTTTGTTGTCTTTGGTGTGTAGACATACGCACAGCGACACACACACACAGAGAGAGAGACTAAGAGAGAGAGGGAAAGAGAGCGAGATAAAGGCAGAGGTGCGAGCGGGGGAGGGAGGCAGGAAGACCAATGGACGTCACAAGTTCAGATTTCGGCCCACGCTCTTCCGCTCCCTTGCTCAACATTACTTTCCTCTCCCTACATGCAATCACACCGGCGTGCCTCTGGGATGGCCTCTTTCGAAGACCGGCGAAGAAATTCTGCAATTCCGCTCTTGATGATCTCCTTGGGCGAGCAGGCTTGCACCGACCACAGTTTATCCGGTACCTGCTGCTGCCCGGTGTCTGCAGAGAATTGGGCCTGGCTGTCCTGGCGAGATGCAGACGAGGTTTGACAAGAGCACCCTCGAGGCGCGATGACCAAGCCGAAATCCTCCGCAGCTTCAGTCACCCATTTGATAATCATGTCTAAGCTGATGGGATCCACCCTGGCAGGATCCGGCTGCAGGGTAAGCTCGCCGTAGCGCAGAGCGACAGAGGCAGATCAATGTTCGAGTGCAAATCTGTGAAGACTTTTGCCCGGGCACAACTCACGCAAGCCTTTCAACTCTGACGGCTGGGCTTGATCCATGCCCAGCGACTAAGCGTGCCAGCGGCTCCCAAAGTTCAGCTTGCGGAGTCGCACTTGCCAGTCCAAGGGCTCTTCGAAGACAACGGCCGGAGACCTCAGAGAGGCGACGGCCACACTGGCACACGTCCTGTCTCTGTCTCTGCGCCGGACTCAGCGACAGCGTTCTCTTCCTGCTTTCGCTTAGTACCACGAGCTTCCTGCACCGCATGCTCTGCTCACAGGTCGCTGCAGAAGGCCACTGCTGCATGCCGGCATGGCTTCAACAAGCAGACTTAACCATCAGAGCCTCTGGATCTCCATCTTCCGGCTGGGCAACTGCACCTTCACAGAGGACAGGCGTGCTACAACGTGCAGAACATACGCCCTAGATGGCGACCATGCTGCACTACTAGGAAGAGGAGGCGGAGGCAGAGGCGGAGGCAGAGGAGGAGGAGGAGGAGGAGGAGGGCAGGGGTGTGAGGAGGGCACTGCTTGAGCTCATAAACGCCAAGCACGGATTCTCCAGTCAACGAGGACCTTGATGCTAGGCCAAGTGTGGATGCTCAGGTCCGTTCCCATTTACGAAGCTGACCTTCAGTCTCTACCCCGACCCCCATCCGGCGATCGCGGTTGTCTCATTTCATCTCATTTCATGAACCCAACTGTTTGGGTGATGGACGGTCGATCCCATTTCTTGCGCGACTGAGGTTCATCTCACACCTTAGACCCGACGCCTTATCAGGCGCCGGCGGCTGATCTCATATCAAAAACTCGACCCCGATGGCGGTTGTTCTCACGTTTTATGCACTTTTCGTGAGGCGATGGTGGTTGATCCCATATCTTCAACCCGACCCCAGATCCCGTTTATACTCTGGACACAAGATCTTGTTTGTTACCACGCTATTGGGAGAAGTAAGCCGACCAAAGAGAGCTCGTCCACTACGGCACGGCTCAGCAGTACGATTACTCGCCAAGTCCGATGCAATAAATTTTCTTGGCGGTACAGCCTCGGCATAGCGGCTCACAGCGACACAGCAAAGGGCCGGACTCAAGACGGAAATGATCCTCTGCGCGGCCTAAGCATCTGATCCTACCGAAAGACAAAGCTAGGTCGGCATGTCCGCGGCCGAGGCGGCGGCTTCACCTGGCTTTGCTTTCTGGTCCTTTGAGTCTGCTTTTTCAGTTTCGCCGAAAGCGCCATGGCTGACCAGATTCAACCTCGATGAGTTCAAGCTGCGACGAGCAAGAAGCGCATTCGAGCAAAGGCCGGCGCAGTGCGGCTGCCTTGCTCTCCAGACGTGCGTCGTCCTCATCCTGAGTGCTCTTTGCACTGGACCTGACCCCACCACACCATTCCGAGGCAATGGCTGGGACACTGCCAAACTTCAGTGCCTGCCGTCACAACATGGGCTCATGACATCATGAGGCATCCGGCCACTTCTGCAGCTGTCTGTGCCGGGATTGCCGGAACGCAAGCTCAACAGCAGCTTGGCAGGGGCATTCTTTTCGGTCCAAAGCAGGAGCATTGGGAATTGAACTACTCGCCCAGAATGGAGCTGATCTGCCTGGAGATGACAGTCATATAGAAATGGCCTCGGCGACAGCGAATTGGTTGTTGCAAGCAACATGGACAAAGCACGAGGCCTGCCTTTCCATGCCGAATCACGAAGAGCTGTTCACTAACTACTCTGATTCGACTATGATATGACCCGCTTCAGACTCTCCGCTGACCATTGTGCACCATGCCAGTGCTGCATGCAGCCCTCCATGCAACTAGGGTGCAGTTCTTGTCGAAGACAGACTTCGCCCTTGCGGCGTCAAACGCCTTCAAAGCTATGTATAATGGCCTCGGCGCCATGTCGCCACGACCAGCAGGCCGGCCGGCGCAAGAAAAAAGCGCTCGCGCATGCACACACTCACGCCGAGAAACTCTCCTTCCCTCACACGCCGTGACGGACTCCCTTAAACGCTGTAAACTGGATCTACCTTCGCTTCTACAGAGAACTCTCCCTTCTTGCTTTCACCAGGCCTGAGGGAACTTTCGGGAGCATGCCCTTCGCAAGAGCACGCCCGTCTGCTCTTTCTTTCTGCCGGGCTTATGGATCCGTCTGCTCTTCACTTCACTTCACTTCACTTCGGGGTTCAGGAGGCGTCTTAAGCACCCCGCGCCGAGAGGCGCGCCCCTGTTTAGAGGCTGCAAGGCGCGACAACAGTCGGAGCTCTGAAAAAGATATGGTTCCCCCATCAGTTGAGAGCGAAAGAAAGATACGGATGCGTCTGCTCTCTCTCTCTCTCTCTCACTCTCTCTGGTTTCGGGATCAGGAGGTGGGAAACGATTCAAAAGCAAGGAAAAGAAGCTCATGCCCGGTATGTTTGTGTATGTGTATGTATGTGCGTATATATATATATATATGGTCCCGTGTCGCGTGTCGGTACCCCCCCCCCATGGTATCCCCCCCCTGGTAGTACACACCCTAAATCCTCGTGGAGGTTTCACTTTTGTCTCAAAAGTGCCAACAGTCACAGGGATGGCCCCCGAACACGCGACTCTCGTGAGTGTTGTGACTGTTGAAGCTATGCAACTTCGTCGTGTCCAAAGTGGCGACCTGGAGGGGCCATGGTTTCGGTCTGGGCTGCGCCCAGCTGCGGATCCTCAACCCTAGACCCTTCATATCTATATGCACCAAAACCCGAAACAACCCGACCACCCAGTGCCACACCACGGGGCGGTGCGGGCACAGACTTTGAACCTTAAACCCAACACCCACCACCACGCCACAGGGGGACGAGGGGGGTTAAACAACCCAAAACCCACGACCACACCCGGAGGGGGGGAGCGTGGCACAGCATGAGGCCACCCACAGCCCACAGGGGGGCCGCCGCGTCGAAGCACCCAAAATCCTTATCAGGGTCGTCACTTTTGTCTCAAAAGTGCCAACAGTCACAGGGATGGGCCCCCCGAACACGCGATCCTCGTGAGTGTCTGTGCAACTTCGTCGGGGTGTCGACACTCACCTGGATGGGCCATGGTTTCCTCGACCCTAAACCCTTTCATATCTTTTCACATAAACCCTAAACAACCCCACCACCCACACCACAGGGGGGGGGGTGCGAGAGCAAACCCGAAACCCTGAACCCAACACCCACCACCACACCACACCACACCACAGGGGGCGAGAGGGGGGTTAAACTCTAAACCTAAACAACCCAAAACCCACGAACACACCACGGGTGGGGGCCGGGGCCAGCATGAGCCCACCCACCTTTACAAGAGAGCCGTGGCGGAGCATGGCATGCACCACAGCCAGGTGAAGGGAAGCATAATTGGGGAGGGTCGGGCGACGCTGCACCATATATACGTGTGTGCATACGTATGTACGTGTGCTTGCTTGTGCTTCATGTATCTATGTTTGTTTGTGTTGCATGTAGGTATTCCATTTGTATTCCATGTAGGTATGGCTGTATGTATGCATGCATGTTGTATGCATGCATGGATGTATGATTGTAAAACAAGTCTGAGAATGCATAGATACCTGCGCTTCTGTTTGCATATGTACATACATGTAAGATGGTTATCGAGAAGTAGCAAACTAAGCGGTTAACTATCAGATAAATAAAAACCTAAACACAGTCTACCTGTGTATATATATATATATATATATACGCACACATACAGCGAAATTCTGTGTATATAAATACATACACTGATATTTACACATATGAATGCACGCATACATATATATATATATATATCTATATTATATATATATATATACACACACAGACAAACATGTTGTTACAACTAACACAACGGTACACCTGCATGCATACATATATAATGTGTGCGCACATATATATATATATATATATATATATATATGTATATTCTGTATAGGCACACGGGCCCTTATTAGTTACGGCAAGCCACATAAGGTCAGCCATGACCGCAGAACCAAGCATCGCCGCCAAGTGCACGGCGGAGTTCGTGGGCACCTTCCTTCTGATCTTCACTGTGGGCTGCAACGTGCTGGGCGGCTCCGCCACCTGGGCTGGCGTGTCCATCGCCTTCGTGCTGATGGTGTGCATCTACGCCCTTGGTGGCATCTCGGGCGCCAACTTCAACCCGGCCGTGTCGGTGACGCTGGGCATCTCTCGTGCCATGGGTGGCCCCGGCCTCGACTGGAAGACCGTCGGCATTTATGCTGGTGTGCAGACCGCTGCAGGCATCGCGGCCGCCGTCTGCTA
>CAJNDV010030975.1:11853-24222 GCA_905221635.1 Symbiodinium sp. CCMP2456 | reverse complement strand
GCCTACCACATATCAAAGTCTCAAGCGCATCCCTGTCTTACGTGCATTACGCATGCCTGCACTGGAATGACATAAGAAGAATAGAGTGAGCCAAGCACACGTAGAGGCTCGGCATTGCCGCCTGCCACATCTTGAACCGCAGAATTTTGGATTATATAGACATGAAATGAAGCCCTAAACTCTAATCCTTGAGCCCCTAGTCGGAATCCCTAATCCTAATTTTCCAATTCCCAAACTGCCGGAGAGCGGCTCGGGATCAGGTTTGGCATTGCTGCGGCCAACATCCTCAACGGTGGCGTGTTCTACAAGGCAGCGACGGGTTCCTTACCCTAAGGGTCCATATGAGTGGTTGTCAAAATTATAATACGGCACCTATTATTTAGGGTACCCCAAAAGGGACCCTAATTTTGACAACTACCCATATGCCCAAATAGTATATACTTTGGCCCCAAAGTATTTTAAGGCCAAAGTATCTACTGTTTGGGCACATGGACCCTGAGGATTGTTTAAGGGTCTCCGACATAAGAGTTCTACAATCAGGGTTTAGGGTTTGGGTTTGGATCGAGGTTACAAAGCAGTCATGTTGTAGTGTCTAACTCAAACGGCATGACGTCAATGTGCTCCTTTGTCGCATCCGGGTGTTCAACTTTAGTGCTTTAGAAGGTATTAGGTTAATGACATCCTTTGTCCTATCTGGGTTCTCATGTCTAGATGGACATAATCTGCGCGCCTGCACTCACCTTTACATGCTTACTATGAGACTTTGTATGTGCATCGGTGGTGAGTTCGTCTTTGTGTCCACCGTCATTGATAGATTAGGTGTGTTTTGGTTAGTCTTGCGCATGGTCTCAGTTTTCATACATCACCATGTATAAATATGTATGTATGTATGTATGTATATATATATATATATATATCCCTGCATCTTAGTGATACGTTGCCTTACCTCATCGTGTATTCCTGTATCGTTTATGATCGTATCTTGTATCCGGCCCCCACTTACCTAGTCTTTTCTTGTTCCCGGTGTGTTTAGTATTCAGCTGAGGGTTTGCTCGATTCGGTACATACCAGGAATCTGGGTGAGTGTATATAGGCTTGCATAGGGCTTCTGTTGAAAAAATCGGTGGCTGTTGGCTTGTGGCGTTGTTTTGAGAATACCAGAAATGTACACCGTAATCACTTTACTTGGGCCTGGAATGTGACGACCCCTGCATGTTTGGGTTTAGGGTTGGTGCAACCTAGAGCCTTCCTCCCTGTAAGGCGATTGAAAATCAGAGGCTGAGTGCCCAGGGTTTAGGGTTTAGGGTTTAGGGTTTAGGGTTTTCACCGGTGGCAATCAAACACAGAAGCAAGCTTAGCCACGGGTCCTGAACCATGTGGGGCTGAAGGCTCCGGGCTAGGCTTGAGGCCTTAGGTTCTTATCGACAAATAAATACAAAAACACATAACTAAGCAATTAAACACATAAAAAACAATATATATATATATATATATATATAGATAAGTAAATAAACAAATATACATATAGATATGTGTATATATATATATATATATGTATATGTATGTAAATAAATATATATATATATATATATATATATATGTATATGGGAATTGTGCTAGCGGTTTGCAGACCATCTGGGCGTGTGTGACACCTAGCTCCTGAGTCATCTGGATAACAGGGTTTATGGCTTGCGTTTAGGGTTTAGGGTGGGTTCTGGAGCCTGGGGAATCGATGCGAGGATTTGGTGCTTCGGGTCTTAATCGTCTCGGGGTTTAGAATTTAAGGCATGCCCTCTTATTAGGAGCCTCAGAGAATTTCGAAGGTTAACAACACGGCCTATAGAAGTCAGAACTACTTGCCTTAAAACCTTACCTTTTAAAGACACCCTATATCTATATCTACATATATATATATGCATATATATATACACACATACACACACCCCTACCTGGACCCTAACGAATTTACTTTTCGAAGGGTTTACATAAGGACAGCAGAATAAGGAAACCTAACAAGGTAGCTCCTTAGGCTTCAGGTTGGCCCTGCAACAGCCCAGGGTTTAGGGTTCGGGTTTAGGGTTGGGGTTTAGGGTTTAGTGTTGCAGGGTTTGGGGTTTAGGGCTTAGCTTAGGGCCTAAACTTTGCGTTCTTGAGGCTTTCATTTACTCTGCCCTGGAGCTGATGGGTGCGGCGGCTGCTGCCGGCGTCTTCATGGTGACCCATGAGGCCCACTCCAAACCCATGGGAAGGGGGGAAGGGGTGGGGGGAAGGGGAGAGGGTACGGCTTTAGGCTCATGTAGGCTTAGAGCTCAGGTCCTCTCTTAGAGATGGTCTAGGAGAAGCCAGTACAATAGTTTTGGACCTTTCTGCCAAAGGAGAGTTTTGAGGTTCTGGTGTAGGGCCAGGGCCTTGGGTTTAGGAAGGCACAGGTTTTCGATTGAGGGTTTCTCAATGCCCTGCATATTTACTGAGTATATGGAGTTGTCCTTACACAATTGGACTGAAAGACGTTGGATCTCATAGTATGAGGCGTGCTTGGGTTTGTGGGGGCAAGGAGCTACTGTCGGCGACTGACGGAAAGGGTTTTACATCGAGGGTTGAAAGGGCTTAACACCTTTGCTGTCTGCTGGAGTTTTTCTGGGATGGGTCCGCTGGTTTAGTGTTGGGAAGTCTGACAGGAACAAGTGTGAAGTGATCTAAGATATGACTGCTTCTGAGCCGGGGAGAGGATTTGGGAGATGTTTAAGGGTCAAGCTGACATGTGTTGAATGAGTTTTTTGCCATGGGTACTAGTGAACCGATTTTGCCGTGGGCAGACTTCTTCCGTTATCCGCAGAACGAGGAGGTATGTTCAGGGTGGTGGCGATGTTTCCATTGTTTCTGTTTCTGTTTGTCTGACGGATTGCAGAAACTGTCACTGCTGTGCTGGAGCATCCAGGGGTACGGGACAATCTTTGTTCCTCGCCGGAAGCCTAAGCCCCAAACCCTAAATTACCAAACACTAAGTCTGGATCTCACCTACACCCCATGTGTGCTTACGAACGGTAAACCATACACACCCACAGCCTGATAAACCCTGAACCCGACAGCCCCCCCAAACTTGAAACCTAAACATCCTAGTCCTAGTCCTAAACCCAGAAAAGCCTTGAAACCGAAACCCAACCCTGAGCTCTACAGCCAAAGGCCCTCCGAGCCTTGGCCCCACTGCTTTCCCTGGACTTGAATCGCCCGAATCGCGCAAGGACCCCTCCGTAGAAATTCAAGCCCCTTCGGAGTCATATAGGAGCTTATAGGACTTATAGCTTAACCGGGTTTAGGGCGGACACTCAACCCCACATGCTTGAAAGGGCTTAGGGCTTGTCGGGTAAAGGTTGAGACCGCCGTGGCGGAGAAGAAGGAAGTGGACGCCTGAGCTCAGCGAGGCTGGCGGAATGAGACTGGAGGGTTTTAGGGTTATCCTGGACTCCGAGGAACCTACCTTTTCAGGGTTCCTTATGATGCTTTGCTTAGATAAGTCCTTAAACAGGTAGATTCCTTAGGGTCCAGGTAGGGGTGTAATATAGGGGCCTTAATAATAATGCGAACAGGGTATACTATACTTCTAAAAGGGAGCCCCGCCAAACCCTATTCTGATGTTTAAGGCCCCTACATTCTATATAGGGTTTAGAGACAAGGGTTCAGGGGTTTTGGGTTTCGGGAGTAGGGTTGAGGGTTTATGTCAGGCTTTCCAGGTTTCCCCTTTTCTTTGCCAGGTCGCACAAAGACTTTGTGTGCGTTCAGGTATGTGGTAGCAGTCTATAATAAAACTATAGTTTGTGAGGTTTTATTTATTTCAAGTAGGGTTCCTGCTTAAGGATAGCCAACCTCAAACCCAGAAAGCTACAACCTAAACTCTCTACTCTCCAAGCCTCCAAGCATGAACACCCTTAACCTAGATGCTCTACCCCCCAAGCCCTAAAACTGACCCTAAACCCTAAATGTTTAACCCCAAAACCTGAAAACAAAAACAAGCCTTGCACTCAACAAGGCTCAACTTGTCAGATAACCTCGAGGCCCCAATGTGAACAGTCGTCGAGGCGAGCATCCCTTCATGCGCAGAGGGACCGAGACACTCATCTCTGACCAGTGGAACACACGAGTGCTCTCTGCGCTGGAAGCAAAAGGCTTTTGGGTTTACAGGCATTTTTAGAGATAGGGTGCAAGCTTTGGGTTTCGGTGTTCAAGGTTCCGGATTTATGGGACCGGGCTTTAGGTTTCGGGGTTCAGTGTTTAGTTTGAGTTGAGCAGCATTGTCCATTTGACTCTGGGAGACTTCATGCCTTCAAGCCTGACATGTCGGACTAGCTGCTGCAGTTTAGGCTTGCATTGGGGCGGGGTTTGCTACAAAGCCAAAGGATCACGTCTGAGGTCCAATTCGACGAGAATCCCTTAATGTACATACCCATGCGAAACATACCCATGCGAACACCTCATTTTCTAGTTGTTGTGCTACGAACATGAACACCCAACAGTCTCTCACCATGGCACCGTCCAGTCAACGTTGAAGCCTGAAGAAGCGCCCTATTAAACCCTCAAGCAGTTTAGGGAATAGCATCTAAGAATCTAGGAGGTCTGCGACGCACCTCTGCCATATCTCAGTTCAGAAAGAGCACGAGACGCTACATGCCCAAATTTGGCTCCAAATTCTGAAGCAGTTCGCTTGCAGACTTAAATCCTAAAGCTAAACCTACCTTTTTAGGGTTCCTTGCTATGGTTTCTATATACGGGTAGTTCTCTAAAAAAATAGGCCTCAACCCGGACCCTGTAGGCCCCAAACCCTACCACCCCCTCTCCCTCAGCCCTAATCTCGAAAAGCCTAAGCGTAATATAACGGCTTCCATAATTACCTATACTATTTTGGGGGATCTATAACTATACTATAAAGGATGCTAAAACCCTGTTCTAATTATTTTGGCCCTTACATTAAGTGCAGGGTTTGCTCGCCCCAGCTGCTTTTGTTCGGATAAAGGCTTGGGCCCCATCTGCTAGAGCACATAAGTCTCGGCGCCCAACAGACCATGCTTTAGGGCTCATAGAGTTGAGGGTCTAGGGTTTGGGGTTTATTCATGTTTATTACGGACACATTGGACAAGAGTTCGCTGGTAGGATTTAGGGTTTAGGGCCCTCCAGCATCCTTTCGGAAGGTTTGCTGCCGCCATCCGGACAGGAATCATGAGCCCATCTCCCGAAGCCAACAGAAGCCTTGAAACCGTCTCTTGTCTTTCAAGTTGGAGAGCCAGGAGTCAAAAAGGAAAACGCAAACAAACAAATTAGAGCTGCGTTATCAACCTGACGAGGCCCATGACATCAGTAGATAGATCCAGAAAGAAGTCTGTGGATGCAGAGATATGCATATAAAACCCACACCCCAAAACCCACAAACCCTACAGACATACTCCAAGCTTGCTCTTCGCGCGACGTGGATTGGCGAGTCAGAGATGTCGAGGCGAGGAGTTGTCCGTGCTTCCTTCGTTTTTGGAGCGCTACAGATCAGAGATTAGGCTTCAGGGTTCAGGCTTCAGGGTTTAGGGTTCAGGGTTTAGGGGTTTTCGATTCATGTTGATGCCATCATGGGTCGCATTTTTCCAAAATTAGTCTGTAGTTTGGGACTAGGGTGTAGACAGACTGTCCCCAATACATCTGATAGCCAAAGCGGGTGCTCTTCAAATTTAAGGTTAGAAGTATGGGCCCCTAATGTGGACCCTTCGGCCTTTCTAGAGACCCTTAAAGGTACATATAGGGTATATAGTAGGTCTATACGGATCCCAGGGTTAAGGGCCCATACCAGAGGGGCCCATGGTTTCAACCTTGGATCACAGACTTTGGGTTGGGTCCGGCTTTGGATCTTCGGGAGAAGAAGGGCTGAAAGCTCCCGGACCCTAGGTCTTGGAAGAGATGTCGGAGGGCTAAGGTATGTAGGGGCCTCAATAATTACCTATGCTATTTTGGGGGCTCCTTATGGTAATTACAGCATAACATACACCAAAACCCTATTCTGATTATTAAGGCCCCTACACTAGCCAACAATTGGGTTCCTTTTCAGGGGTCCTAATTCCTGAACCCATAAATCCGCAGTCGTGCTGCTGCCGCCCTAGAGCCTAAAGCCTGGCTTTCCGGTGTTGGTGTGCTCATGCAGCATGTACCTAGTCCCAAAAAGGTGCCGAGGAGAAGCCCGAATTATATTCTGCTTGAACAGTTGGACCCGGTAGGATTCGCATGGTTTAGTCTTGTAAGACAATCCGAACAGGAAGTGTGTTGGCAAAAGGACTGTTTCAAAGCATGCTTCAGGGTGTAGTGATTTAGGGGTTGAAGGGTTTAGGCTGCAAGGGTTTACAGTGTTGAGGTCTCTGGCTTTAAGGTGTTAGGGTTTAGGGTTCGGGGTTCGGGACATAAGGGTTTAGTGGTTTAGCGTTCCAGGTAGAGGTTTAGGATTCAGGGGTTAGGGGTACCAAAAGTTAGCTGCAAAAGTTCCCTAAACCCTACACCGTTGATTCACAAGCCTCCAGAATCTAAGCGATCCGGAGTACGAAGCTTATGACAAGCACTTAATGGGCAGGATTTCAAGGCTTGGAGCTTGGGCATGCCCGGCTGGAACTCTGTAAACGCTGACGCTATCTGTCAGCAGTGTGCGCAACACTTGACACCGTAGGTAAGGCCTATAAACCCGAGTACACTCTACATCCTAGCATGCCATTAAACCCCAAAGAAAGCATAAGGCGTGCAAAACCCTAAACGGTAGCAAGCCCAAACCCTAAACCCCTAAACCCTAAACCCTAAACCTGACCCCGGAACCCGAGACCGCCAGGGTCAGGTCCATCTTTCAGAGCGACTCGAAGCTGGTCACAGCCCTCTGCGTGGCGACGCTCGGCCATCCTTGGCTGATCGCTAGGCGAAGGTTTCGGGTTCGGGATTTTTCAGCCTCAAACCTCAAACCTTAACTTCAGAATCCCGCAACCCCCGAAGCCTGGTTTCCTTGAGGGTTTGCGGGTTTACATGTCGCAGCTTTAGATAGTGTTTTGAATTTGCAGTTCAGCACTTCCGGGGGGTGTAGCGCTTGCAGCTCAGCACGTGGGGATTTAGGATCTCTTGCGCTTACAGCAGAGGTTCCTTGCTTTTTGTTGGCTTCTGTCCTGGTGGGTCAACTTGGGCCGTGTAGCTGTTCCAGGCACAGACTGCCTAAGCTAGATCGAAGCTCACAAATATTCGAGCTTGTATAGTTTAAAAAAAGTATTTTCATAAGATGCAGAACGAGACTAAGATGACTAAGTAGCTGTTGTTTAAAGCTTCCACGGTCCCGACTCCCACGTTCGTATCATCTGTATCACAAGAGCATCTCCATTCTGTATTCTAGGTTGCATACAACTTCCCCCTCCTTGATTCAGCTATCTCAGCACGACATCCAAAGCCTCAAACCCTTATGTTATGAGGAGGTCTCGACAAGTGTCTTGTCCTTAGTGTTCCTCATTCTACTCGTAATATTCTGTACCCCAGAACTCCATTCTAATCATGAAGCCTCCTATGGTACTTATGGAGACGTTGCGTACAGGTATTTCGCCCTTCTTGGCTGCGCCTCTCGGCCGCACTTGGCTGGCTCTGATGCTGCAGGGAACAACCTGCTCCGGAACTCTTACTGAACGTGCCGTCTTGCTGGTACTATCAGCCCTCGTTTGTCGGTCGTGCATAGCAGGTTCCAAGGCCAGGGTTGTGTTTTCCCTAAAATTCTGACTCTTTAAGGTTTATCCACGAACCCTAGTTTCCAAGGGTCTGCATAGCCCACGCCCGGCGTTCACATTCACACCGCATTAAACAAGTCGTGGAGTAAGTACAACTAAGCAACTCCTGGCCTTCTAATGCGATGGATCTCTCATCAATCATCTCTTTGCTCAATTCTGCTGGTCAGAACTGTCGGTCGTTGCTCCTCGACTCCTGAACCCTAAACTCCCTAAACTCTAAACCTGAAACCCTGCGCCCTGAAGGGTTAAGTTGCTAACCGGGGCCCCGCAGATGAACGTGTACTGCATGATGCCTCGCCGAGCAGACCTGTTTCGCTTTCCGGTTGTTACGTATCACACTACTCATGTTCGCTATAATGCAATATAGTTGCCATTGTTCGAAGGGCTACTGTTGTTTATTACTAGAAGTATGCAGTATGCTGAAAGGATGTAGTAATAACATTATTGCTGTTCTTATTCGTAGTATCATTACTATGGCTAGTGTTCCTCTTTTGCCTCTGTTTACCACTATCATCACTACCCAAGTGTTGTTGGACCCGGGATGACAAGCCAATTTCGGACTTGTTGGACAACCTCGCCACTGGACCACGGTCTGTGGTTTGACTCTTAAAACCGAGCGTGAAACCTTTGCTGCCAAGGTCTAAACTCTCACAGCTAAGTTCCTAACCCCGAAACTCTAAAACATTATACTTCTCTGGGACCCTAAACCCCAAGAGCCCCTCAGCGCAGAAACCTAGCCTTCCCTGTGAGCGAAGTGTTTCGGGCAGGTTTCGATTACTGCGAGACATGATGACGGTGCTTGAGCTCACAGAAACCATAGTTCTCCCTTACACCTTCAAGCCCTAAACCCTAAACCCCTAAACCCTAAAGCCCTATAAACCCTAACTCCCTACACCCTAAACCCTAAAGCCCTAAACCCTATAATCCTAGAACCCAGAACCGCAAACCCCAAGAACCCTGAAGGCCTCTAGCCCGGAGTCTCTGAAGCACACAACTCCCTACATTCGCCCACAGCATACTCAAAGGGCCCTAAGTACGGTTACGGGGGGGATACTTCCCCTAAATCATAATCGTAATTCCTAAGGTAGAAACCCTACATTCTACAAGCCCTAAACCCTAAACCCTAAACCCTAAACCCTAAACCCTGAAAGTACGTAGGACCCTTTGGGTGAGGCACTGCGAGTCGCCATCGACCTTTGGCTGAAAGGTCTGGATTTCGGCGTCACCACCTCTGACCCAGGACCTGGGTCTAAGGTCAACGTCGTACCAGAGCCTCAGTAGGTAAGCTCAGATCTTAAAGCTTTCATCGAATAAGACTGTTGTGGGGTTTTGGGATGCAGGTTTAGGCTTTAGAAAACTTTAGGTGCAGAGGATAGGAATTGGATCTTGGATCTGGGGCTTAGGCCGAGATTTTGGATTGAGAGCGCGGGTTGAGGATCTAGGAGCTAGACTCGAAACCCTAAACCCTAAGCTGTAAACTCTAGACCCTAAACCCACCCTAAGCCCTAAACCCTAAGCCCTAAACTCTAGACCCCAAAGCCTAGGGGTTACATTTAGGGCGGAGGGCTCCGGGTTCAGGGTTGCAACTTTTTCCCCGGTGCTCACTCAAAGTTCATCTGAAAGTGTAGCCTGTATTTAGTTCATTGCGAGAACACGGGGGTGTCAGAAAAGGTAGAGATACTTGAGAAGAGTCCTTGTACCAGAGATCCTGCTTAGGTGACGGGGTCGACGTACCTTGTGCAACAATGTAAGCTCTTGGCATTTGGGATTTTGATCTACGGTGTGGCAATTTGAACACGAGATCCACGTGCCTTATGGCTTGGCCTCTGTGCTTTCAGGGAACATGGTGAGGTAGTCATGGGGTGTAGCCGAGGTACCTAAGTGCACTTGGACTTCAAACCGTGGGCTATACAGGGGCCCGGTAGGTTCTGAGGATACATTATACTATAGTTGTACCAAGGAGCCCGAAGAAGTAATATTTACTTATTGGTCCGACATGTATATGACCCTAGCTTCGCCTCAGTTTAGATCCCCCTCGACATGTATATGACCCTAGCTTCGCCTCAGTTTAGATCCCCCTCAACCCTAGACCCTAAACCCCCCTTAAACCTAAGCTCTTGTCGAGGAACAGCAGGCTAGCGCTAAAGCCCTCTGGGTTTGGGACTCAATGCCCCGAGACCTAAACGCCTTCAACCGCTATAGGCTCCACTGTAATTTCCTTGTTGTGGCTTATGTTTAGGATCCTGTTAGGTAATCCCAAAAAGGAACTGCAATGGTGTCTATAGGTGATGGTGAGAATCGTGTTCCTTAATATCAAAACTCTGTTCCAACTGCCAAGACCCCTATGTTACACTCCAACCATTTGCACACTTAGGCTAGCCGCGTGTGATCTTCTTGGCATGAGCTGGCTACGAGTAGGAAACGGCCGACAGGACCATTTCGGGTCTTCTCACATCGATGCCCGTCCCTTAGTTCGGGACAAGAGTCCGAGCTTGGTATAGTGTAACCCGTAAACCCTAAACCCAAAACCCTAAACCCTAAGCCCAACACCCAAAATGCAGGATTTCTGCGTCTTCGCGACTGAGGCTACAAGCGAAGCACGGCGTCTGGCTACTTCTTCCAGCGACTTGGTTGCAAGAGGCTCCCCCACAACAAAATCCCCCAACTCGATACATTCGAGTAGGTCAGTAGGTATCTCTGTGGGGTTTAGGGTTTAGGGTTTAGGTCAGTAGGTATCTCTGTGGGGGCTCTGAAGAGGTTCTAGGAGGGTTCTACAGAGCCACGACATCAGGGAAGTCTTTTGGCCTCAATATCTGCACGCGCAATGCCAGCAATAGACTTAGTGTTGGCCAAGGCCACTGAAGTTAGTATAGCTATACCATGCTATACCTATAGTAGCCACTTTTCCGTTAAAAGAAGTGTATGACCGGATAGGACCCTAACGAATAGCACATTTCCTGTTTCAGGTAGCTTGGCTGCTCCAGGTAGTCTCCATTGTACTGTCTTTTTGGGCTTTGCCTTTATTGCATCCTAAACATATAACTGCCTAAGCCAAAACAGAAATACAATGGAGCCTATAGGTAGGGTCTGAATCATTTGTCATCTTGTTCCCAAGAGTGCCCGAGTTGGGCCGAACGTTCGGGGTTTAGGACATTGGAAGAAGCCGACAAGCCATAAACAGCGCAAGAGCAGAGGCAATCACCAAACCCTGACTCCGCTGACAGATGTCCCTGTTTACAGCGCAGTTTAACATAGACCGAAGAATGTCAACACATGCGAAGGAATGTGTTGGGATGCATCTTGATGGCCACGGTCGCGAGGCTGCCGGACTTCGTATAGTCGGAATTTGCACTCTGACTTCATGGTCCGTGGTGCAGGAGAGTGCAAGCGCAGTTATTTACCTAACCCGCAGCCCTAAACCGCCAGCATGTGCGGCACCTTCGAACCCAAGTTGACCTCCTAAGACCCACCATGCGCCGGCCGAAACTCGAGCTGCTTAAACTTTGAGCGTGATCAACCTTGATCCCTCAGCCCTGAACCCAGACCATCGTCTGTAGCAACACCTAGCTACGTTGAACCTAGAGCACCTTCCATAGCAACACCTGTATACGAGACGACACGTGGTAGCCCTGTTCAACCCATTTCATTTGGATTGCAAACCTAAACACCTTGAGTTGCGCATGCAGTCAGACGCTGTAGCGTGCGATTAAGCTTTCGGAGGCATAGAGCGGTGTTCTTGCCTTCCACCTTCGCCGAAAACTTACAGCCATGCAGCCTCGGGCCTAGATCCCTGAACCTGCGGAAAGGATAACTGAAAGCTCCTGCAGGCACAAGAAAGCGATGAACCAGCTCCTTGGACAATTCATTATCCACCATGCCCTAACGGTCAAACTACTCCTCATTGTGGGGACTTGGGTCCATTTTGGGTACCAACAACCATAAACAAGGATTGCTTGGACCCTTAGGGAACAATGAACAAGTATGACGCTTTCTAGGCCCAGGGGCTCGACAACCACTTAAGTTCGACTCCTCAGAGTTCATCGGAGTTCCGCTTTTTTGCTTTAGCCAGTCTTATATTTAGGATCCTACGAGATAACCCAAAAAAAGGATATGAGTTAACCCAGAAAAGGATTGTACAATAGCGGCGTTCGCCTAAAGTGGCTGGTTAGAAAGTCTTCTACGACCAAAATACTGTCGACACTGGCCTATGGCCCCCGAATATGTCATATCCTTCCCTAACCCCTCAGGTACCTACTATATAGGGGCCCAGGGGCTCTAGTACCCTATATAGTAGGTACCTGGGCGGTTAGGGCTTGTATACCGGGACGTATAGGTTCTGCGTCAGCGCCAGAATTTTGAGAAACCAGCTCTTCACTCGCCCCCCCTAAAGCAAATCCTAGAGTCTATAAAGCCGAAGAAGCCTGACAACAACAGAGAAACCCCTAACCCTAAACCCTAAGCCCCTAAGCCCTGAAACAAGGCATTTGGCCACTGGCTTGGCTTCTGGGCTCTGTGGGAGTCTGACGACCTGGGCCACCTGGATGGGAGAGGCTCGGTGGGCCGGGTCTTGTGCTTAGGAGTTAGGTTTTTAAGGTTT
>CAJNDV010030974.1:112122-130300 GCA_905221635.1 Symbiodinium sp. CCMP2456 | reverse complement strand
GGGTTGATGGTTTAGGGTTTAGGGTGGAGGGGTTTCGGGCCGAGGGTTAGGCTTGAGGGTATAGGGTTTATGAGATTAGGCTTAAGGGTCTCATAAGTTTTTTCGGCTTCCGTATGATAAGAGTTTATAAGATTGCGATTCAGGCTTCTGGGAAGGGCTTTATTAAGCTTTTTGAGTTTGCTACTTGCAAGGGTTGATGACTTTATGGGAGCTTTCTTGAGGTCCTTTTGGGTTCATGGATCAGGGTATAGGGTTTGGGGAAAGTCTTTAGTATTCCAGCCTTGAGGTCTTGTCCGCCCGAAACCCTAAACCCTAAACCCTAGACCCTAAACCCTAAACCCTAAACCCTAGACTCTCGACCCTAAACCCTAAACCCTAAACCCGAAAAACCCTGACACCCAAAACCGGGGCTTAGGGGTTCAGGGTTTAGGGGCCTGAAACCTTCATCCTCAAGGCCTAAGTAGCTATCAGAGACAGCAGGGTTTAGGGGTTTAGGGATTTAGGGTTTAGGGTTTAGGGTTTAGGGTTTAGGGTTTAGGGTTTAGGGTTTAGGGCTTTGGTTCTATACTAGGAGTTGCTATTGTGGTTTGGGGAAGTATGGGTAGTCCTGTAATTAGGGCCCCATTTTGGGTCCCCAAAAGAGTACGGCACCCTTGTAAAAACCGGACCTAAACCCTAAACCCAATTTAGACAACTACCCATATAAGTACTTATAAGGACCCCTTGAGACGGCTAAACCCTGCCCCCTAAACCCTAAAAACCCTAAACATCCTAAACCCTAAACCCTAAACCCTAAACCCTATAAGCCCTAAACCCTATAAACCCTGGAAACCCTAAACCCCATAAACCCAGGAGACGTTGGTTGGCCGGATCCTCCATCTTCCCAACCATGCGAACACGGGAGCTACGGGGCTGCTGGAGAGGATGACCTGGTGGAGGCGCCTTTGGGGTTTAGGGTTTAGGGTTTAGGGTTTAGGTTTTAGGGTTTAGGGTTTAGGGTTTAGGGTTTAGGGTTTAGGGTCGTAATACAGGGGCCTAAATAACTACCTATAACATGTGTTGGGCTCCTTATTATGATTATAGGAGATATGACCCCAAAACCCTATGCTAATTATAAAGGCCTCAACATTATCCAGTGTTTTGAGGTCTGGGGTTTAGGTCCGCGTGTGTTGCATTGTGCTCCACATGTCTGTTTGCCGGGCTGAGCGCTATGAATGCTGTTAATGCTGGTCATACGTACTGTCATCACTGTCACTACTATAGTTGTTGTCCAGCAACCCAGACCCCCAAAAGGATCTAAAAAATAGATCCCCTAATTTGAGACCCTAGCTACTAAAGGGTACTTTATGGGAACCCTTTTACGGGATCTATTTTTTAGATCCTTTTGGGGGTCTGGGAATACGACAATGCTTGGTTTAGGTGGCTTGCATGGGGAGTGGGGGTGGGGCTGCTGCTTCTCAGGATAGGCTTCTGGAGAGTGAAGTCAAAGCTTTTCGAGGCTGGTTGAAGGTTGCCATGCCAAATCCTCTTGTTTTCCTACCAAGCCTCAGTTGAGCCCAAATTCCAAATTATAAATCCTAACCGCACCAAATTCCAAACCGAGAAAAAACAAACGAACAACGCACCCGACATCCTAAACCCAGATCATAAACCCCCCCTCCTCCCCCACCCGGAGCAAGAGCAAGTGTAGAATCCCCCTGAAAAGGAGTCAGTCGTCCACAAACCCGAAACCCGAAATCCTAAGCCCTAAACCCTCAACCCTACACCCCAAACCCGAAACCCCAAACCCTAACCTTCGGCCCGTAACCCGAAAAGCGAAGCCCTGCGCCCTCGCCCCTACATCCGAAATCCTAAGCCCTAAACCCTAAACCCCAAAACCCTTGTAAAAACAAGAAACCCTGAACCCCTAAACCCTGAACCCGAACCCCAAAACCCTAAAAACAAGAAACCCTGAACCCTATAAGCCTTAAATCCCTAAACCCCATAAGTCCTAGAAACCCTGAACCCTATAAGTCCTAAGCTCTAAACCCCAAAACCCTAAAATCAAGAAACCCTGAACCCTACCTAGACCCTCCATCTGCCCTCTATTAGACCCTAAATGCCCTTAATTTGGGACCATATACCCTTATTTGAGGGTACTTGGAGGGCCCTGGTATAAGTCCTAAACTCTAAACCCTAAACCCTAAACTCTACCACCCCCCAATCCACAGCCCCAAGTCGAGCGAGGCGTATGTCGGACATGGAGCTCCAGGCCACCGCTAGGGTTTAGGTTTTTGAAGTTGTAAAATTGTAAATTCAAGGTTTATGGTTTAGAGTCTAAAGTCTAGGGTTTAGGGTTTAGGGTAGTTCCCTAAACTCTAAACCCTAGACCGTTTGGGTTTAGGGTCTTGGGAAGCCCACGAAGCAACACGTTTCTGGTTTTCTTGCTATATAGGGTCGTTTCAGGGGAAGTGCGGGAATATCATTAGAGTTTAGGGTTTAGGGTAGCAGGGAAATATGGACATGCTCTGAGTCATTATTCCGCGTCTATGTTGCAAGGATGAGTTCAAAAAATGTTGGTTCATCTTTTCGTCTCCTTGCTCTGCGGTTCCCCAAAATACTCTCCTACCTTTGGGTTTGAGGGTTTCCCTTGCTACCCTTCTACCCCTTGCTTTTGGGGGATTTCCTTGCTCAGGGTTTTTGGGGTTTGGCTTCGGAGAACCCCTGTTTCGCGCCCTTAGTGCTCGAGGATTGCGGGGAGTCTCTAGGAGTCTCTGTTTAAACCCTAAACCCTAAACCCTAAACCCTTTAGGTTTCAGGACCCTCCATCTGAAGCTTACACCCTCAACTCTAATGTAGGGGCTTCAACAATGAACAATACTATTTTTTTGGGGGGGGTTCTTGATGATAATCATAGTATCATGGACCCCAAAGCCCGATTCTAATTATTGAGGCCCCTATATTAGACCAGCAACCCTAAAGCCTCACCTCACCTGCCCTTTGTCAGGCTTTCGTGGACGTGTGGAACAAGTTACTGGACGACCTCGCCTCAGTTTATACATGTAAACCATAGAGTCTAGACAGTTTAGGGCTCAGTAAACCCTAACACCCGCAGCCCTGAACTAGCAAACCCTAAACCCTCAACCCAAGCCCTACACCCTAAACCCGAAACCCTGAACCCTAAAACCCTAGACCCTAAACCCTAAACCCTCACCCCAAGCCCTCGCACCTTAAACCCTCAACCCTCAAGACCTAAAGCCGGAAACCTGCAGATCAGGTCGAGTTTGGGTGCGACTTGGAGGGTCGGGGGACTTAGTAGTAACCCTAAACCCTAAACCCTAAACCCTAAACCTTAAACCCTAAACCCTTAGTAGTATAGAAGTCGTTCTTTTACGGAGTCGAGGTTCTCCCCAGGTGTAGACTGTTGCACTTTTTCTTTTTGGGTTCCCCCTGTTGACGGCAACTAGTAGGCGGGTTCAGGGTTTAGGGTTGAGGGTTTAGGGTTTAGGGTTTAGGGTGTAGGGTTTGGGGTTTAGGGTACACCTCTAAACCCTATTAAAGGCAACTAGTAGGAAGAATGGGCACACGTCTTGTTTTGGGGCTACTTGCTGGCTAACCGGGGAGTTATAAGAGGGTTTAGGGTTTAGAGGTTCAGGGTTTAGGGTTTAGGGCCTAGGCTCTCCAGGTTTTCATATCGCTACTTTTTTCCCAGCCACTAAGGCCGTTTAGGATTTAGGGGTTCCTAAGAGGGTCTTGGGCTTTCTGGGGTAGGGTTTCGGCTTTGGGGGCTAGGGCTTGAGATCTGTGGAAGTCGGAGGCACTGCGCCATCCGCGAGCTCCTTGAGTTGTGGAGCCGGCTTCACAAGGTTCTCCATCCGGTGCATTACCGGACTCGTAGACGACGCCAAGGTCGTATGCCGCTCTTCAAGAGCACTGGTCGTCGTGATGGCGTCGACGAAACATGCATGGGCATACGCCATCAATTGGGCGCACAGTTCAAATCAGACCCGAAAGCCCAAAGCCCAATGAACCAAGTGCGCTTCAACGGCGGTGCTTAAGGTTTATAAGTGATTTAGGGCTTAGGGTTTTAAATAAACCTCAAACCGTACACCGTTGGCCTAGCTTTCAACGTCCCATGTTGATGATTGAATGATGGCAACTTAGACTTGGAGAGCTCTGCGGCTTTCACTACAAGGGGCCAGAGGCCTTAGGGTAAAACCTGAAGCCTCGAGCTCAGAGCCTGAATCTTACAGTATTGGATTGAGCCATGGGGGTTGATAGAAGTAGAGTTGCAATTGCGAGCCGAGGCTACAGCGTAGTTGCAGATGTTCCCGTCTAAGTCACCAAATCCCTGATAGAAACCTTAGGGGAGCCTTGTCCCCCCGAAGTGCCCCATCCTGCATTCCTAAACCCGAAACCCTAAACCCCTAGAGCCGAAACCCTAAACCCTAAACCCTAAACCCTAAACCCCAAACCCTAAACCCTAAACCCTAAACCCCTGAAGCCCTAAACCCCAAACCCTAAACCTGTGGTATGTAGCGAAACTCCTGACATCGAACGGTGGAGCTCAGGGGTTCCTCATGTCAAGGGTCCTTCTATTTTCGTGTTTTAGGGTTTTGGGGTTTAGGGATTTAGGGGTTTAGGGGTTTGGGGTTCAGGGGTTTAGGGTTTAGGGTTTTGAGGTATTAAGGGGTTTAGGGTTAAGGGTTTAGGGGTTTAGGGGTTTAGGGTTTAAGGGGCTTAGGGTTTAGGGTTTTGGTGTTAAGGGGTTTAGGGTTTGGGGTTTAGGGGTTTAGGGGTTTAGGGGTTTGGGGTTCAGGGGTTTAGGGTTAAGGGTTTTGGGGTTCAGGGGTTTAGGGTTAAGGGTTTAGGGGTTTAGGGGTTCAGGGGTTCAGGCCAGGGGTTCAGGGGTTTAGGGTTTGGGCTGTAGGGTAGGGCCTGTAAGGATGCAGAGAGGGAGAGATTAAGGACAAGGCGAGACAGTAAGTGCAGGTGTGAGTAAGGTAGCTTTACCCTAAACCCTAAACCCTAAACCCTAAACCCTAAACCCTAAACCCTAAACCCCAAGGACAAACCTCCATTAAGGCACATAATGAGCCTCTGATCCTCGAGGTATTCTGGCTCTATATAGGGGGTTGCAAGGACCTTCTAGTTAAAGATGCCCAACCTAAACCCTAATCCCTAAACCCTAAACCTTGAACCCTAAACCCTAAACCCTAGGCAAACGTCCGACGGCCTAGAGCCCTAATCTATAAACCCTGGATGTCCTAAAGACATGAAGTCGAAAACCTGAAGCTCAGCCCTCAACCCTCAACCCTAAACCCTAAACCCTAAACCCTAAACCCTAAACCCTAAACCCTAAACCCTAAACCCTAAACCCTAAACCCTAACCCTAAATCTAAACCCTAAGCTCTTTGGGGTTTGGGGTTAAGAGGTGTAGGCTGCATGCCCTGCACCCTAAGCCCTAAAGCTCATGAGCTAGGCCCTACCCTAAGGCTCCGGGCCCCTTGTAGTGGGTTTAGGGTTTAGGGTTTAGGGTTCAGGGTTTAGGGTTTAGGGCTTAGGGGTGAGATCTCAAACCCAAGCCCCCCAAAGCCGAAACCCTACCCCAGAAAGCCTAAGACCCTCTTAGAAGCCCTTAATCCTAAACCCTAAACCCCTAAACTCTAAACCCCTAAACTCTAAACCCCTAAACCCCGAAACCCTAAATTCATAAACTCTCTTCGGAGCCTTAGGGTAAGCCCTACGCCCCAGGAGCTACGAGGAAGGGACTTGTTGTGCCATCGCGAACATGAGTTCTTGAAGTTTGGGCCGGGACTCCCGAGACTGCTCGCTTTCCACAGGGTGTTGGGGTTGTCGGGGTTTAGGGGTTTAGGGGTTTAGGTTTCAGGGTTTAAGGGCTTAGGGGTGTAGGGCTTTAGGAGTTTAAGGTTTAGGGTTTAAGGGTTTAGGGGTGAAGGGTTTAGGGTCTGGGGTGTAGGATTTTGGGCGTAGGGTGTAGGATAATGTGCTGGGTTTACTAGTAAGTGGTCTCAAGGATAAAGGAAGCCCTAGGAGTAGTAGAGGAGCCTTCATAATCAGAATAGGGTTTTGGGGATTCCTTGTTATAATTATAGCATATTATACCCCAAAACCCTATTAACATTATTAAGGTTTCATATTAGGAGCACTCGTTTGGGGCCTAGTGTGGAAGGATGAGGTTTGTCAAAGGTCTTCACTTGGGGTTTTGAGTTACCCTAAACCCTAAACCCTAACACCCTAAACCGTTTAGGGTATAGGGGAGCGTACTGTTGTTTTTGTTGTGGTTTTCGGTTTGTAAGTGTTTCTACGGGATCTGGAACGGTTATGCGGACTTTGTACAGGGCTTTCACGGACCTGAAGAACTAGAACAGGAGTTTTGAATTTGAAAGGGAAACTGACGGAACGGCAGCAGCATTGGAGGATGTCCCATGTTCTCCAGGTGCCACAAGTGTGCCTCATTCATCGCTCGGATGCGAAAGGGCCTCATTGCCCAGGAAACGGCGGACATTGTAGAAGCCCAGCGAGGGCCCATGCCATGCATGCACCATGGGTGACAGGGCACATGCACGGATGCACATCATGTCCTAGATACATTTAAGATCGATGTTGCCGATTGAAAATCGGCGAGACCGCATGGCGGCGCAGCCAGCGGGTGCCGCTCCCGCGGCGCAGCCATCGGGCGCCGCTCCCGCGGCGCAGCCATCGGCCGACAAATCCAAGGGCGCCTCAACCATATATATATGAGCAGCCCACCACCTGTGGGAGTTTGCCTTCTGGTAGTGGCCTCCTCAAGGTCGACATGGACTATTGCGACCAGAGCAAATTCAGAATTCCCAGGAATTGTGCCTCGAGCAAGTCTATGGACGCTTGCTGGCGGCCACAGGTATCCCTGGGCGGGGTTCTGATCTGGGGCGTGCTTGCACTTGCATTTGGCTGAATGTGTTTGTGACTCTCTACCCTAAACCCTAAACCCTAAACCCTAAACCCTAAACCCTAAACCTTAAACCCTAAACCCTAAACCCCAAACTTTAAACCCTAAACCCTAAACCCTAAGCCCTAAACTTGTGGCTCTCTTTTTGTCTCTGTCTGAATCCCATATAAATCCCCTTATAATGAAGCCCAGTAGGGTAGGGATATCCCTATAAAATGGGTTTAGGGTTTAGGGTTTAGGGTTTAGGGTTTAGGTTTATGCTTATGTGCTTCTTGGGTCCCTAACCTAGGTCTCTCTCTTCTCTTCTGCTCTTTTCCTTGCGCTCAGGGAAACTTCTGGCTTCTCTCTGCCTGATATCGGTCGTTTTCCGGATTTAGGGTTTAGGGTTTAGGGTTGAGGGTTTAGGGTTTATTTAGGGTTTAGGGTTTAGGGTTTAATGTAGGGGCCTTAATGATTGGAATAGGGTTTAATGTAGGGGCCTTAATGATTAGAATAGGGTTTAATGTAGGGGCCTTAATGATTAGAACAGGGTTTTGGGGTAGATTGTACTATAACTATAATAAGGAACCCCTCCAACATAGTACAGGTAATTAGTAAAATCCCTATATTATAAGGGTGCCGCCTTCTTTTATGACAGCAGAGAGTCAAAGAGCAGAGATTAGCAGAGCACCACAATCAGGGCCGTAATGTCGTCATTAGTCAAGATTTACCCTGAACCCTAAACCCTAAACCCTGAACCCCAAACCCTAAACCCTGAACTGTAGCCCCTATAGATTCTTCAACGGATCCTTCAAAGGAGCTCTTTAAAGAAACCGTTAAAGGAGCCCCAAACACCAAACCCTGAAAGGACCCCTTAAAGGAACCCTGAAAGGTTAAGGGACTTAGAACCCCACTTACAACGACCCTAAACCTTCAACTCCTTCAACCCTACACCTCAGGGTTTAGGGTTGAGGGTTTAGGTTTAGGGTTTAGGGTTTAGGTTTAGGGTTTAGGGTTACAACTGCCCATGAACCTTCCAGCAAGCCCCAGCTGCGACCTCT
Organism: Symbiodinium sp. CCMP2456; assembly: GCA_905221635.1. NCBI lineage: Eukaryota > Dinophyceae > Suessiales > Symbiodiniaceae > Symbiodinium > Symbiodinium sp. CCMP2456. The sequence goes on along the minus strand of CAJNDV010030974.1, from coordinate 122,329 downwards.
GTCGAGGTCGGTGGAGGAGGCGCGCCAGGGCCGCGTGCCGCGCCTCTTTCAGGCGCCTTACTATAGAAGCCAAAGTAATTACCAACATTATTCCTTATTAGTTTTCTTATTATGTTAATACTTTAAAGGCCCTTACATTGGCTCTTTTTTAGGAGGTTTCGGGTTTGGGGTTTTAGGGCTCAGAGATTGGGACCCGAGTACCACCATCGGCTGCGCTGCCGAAGTCAAGCATGTCAGGAAGCTCCCCTAAACCATCCTAAACCCTAAACCCTAAACCCTATAACCTATAAACCCTTAACCCTATAAACCCTAAACCCTAAACTCTCAACCCTAAACCCTAAATCCTAAACCCTAAACCCTATAAACCCTAAACCCTATAAACCCTAAAGTCTAAACCGTAAACCCTAAACCCCTAAACCCTAAACTCTGGCATCGCCGGACCCAGAAGGCGTGCACTGCCCTTTGTAGGGGACAAGTGGGCTTGCCGAGCAGCACTTGCGGACGAAGCACAAGGAGCCGAAGAAGGATACTATAGAAGAATTACCTCTACTATTTTTGGGGAGTCCCTATTCTAATTATTGTATAATGGGCCCCAAACCCAAAACCCTATTCTAATTATTAAGGCCCCTCTATTACGATTTGAGGCGCGGAGGGTCAGTGGCGTGATGCCGGAGACAGAAAATCTTCATAGAGCCCTCAGAGGATCCTTGTAGCTCTTGCAGTCTTATAGGGTTTAGGGTTTAGGGTTTAGGGCTTAGGGTTTAGGGTTTAGGGTTTAGGGCTTAGGGTTTAGGGTTGAGGGTTTAGGGTTTATAGGGTTTAGGGTTTAGGGTTTAGGGAACCATGCAAGAATCCCGGTAGCCGCCGCAGCAGCTTATGACCATGATAAACAACTTGGGAAAGCTTTTCGCTTTACAAGATCCCTCTAACTCTTACAGAAGCCCTAAACTGAGCAAAGGGACCCCTCATGGAACCCTGGGGACCCCTCAATGAACCCTGATGGACCTTTTGTAGAGATTTCTACAATCTGAACCCTAAGCTTGAAAACCCTAACAAAAACACATATTGAAAACCGCAATAATCCCCTGAACAGAATGCATGCCATCAGCAATCGACCAAACTCCGGACCTGAACCCTGTAGAATTATACAAACCTTGAGCCCTAAACCCTAAACACCTATTCCCTACACCCTGAACCCTAAACCCTTGAGTTTGAACCCAAGTCCTCAGCCCAAAGCAGTAAACCCTAAACCTTTGCACCCAAAACCGAAAACCCCGAAAGACAAAACAGGCCGTAAACCCTAAACCCTAAACCCAAACTCAAATCCTGAACCTCAAAAGACAAAGCAGGCCATGAGCCTCAACGCGCTGCCCGCCAACCTCGAAGCTCGCCGGCGCATCGTCACTTTGGCGCGGTCCGTGCAGATGGACCGGCCTGTGGCTTTAGGGTTTTATAAAGCCTTAAAAGGAGCTATAAGGGTTCCTATAAGAGATCTTTGGCTCGGGCTTTAGGGTTTTAAAGTCCTAAAAGGAGAGCTATAAGGGTTCCTATAAAAGATCTTTAAGGGGTACTGTATGGGTTTAGGGTTTAGGTTTTTTTGGGGGTTTGGGGTTCAGGGTCTAGGGTTTTAGGGTTTAGGGTTCGGCTGTTTTGGGGTTTCGGTTCCTGTTGGGGTCCTTTCAGGGTTCAAACGTTTCTTTTGGGGGGATTCTATAAGAGTTCTCTGGGCGTTTAGGGTTTGGGATAGGTTCAAGGGGTTGTGTTCTCCAGGGGGGTTGTGGTCGATGCTTCCTTTTAAAAGAGTGTCTTCAAAGGGTTCTACAATCATTTCTCTGGGTGGTTTGTGCTTTATTATAGGCCCCCAAACCCTAAACCCTAAACCCTAAACCCTAAACCCTAAACCCTAAACCCTAAACCCTAAACCCTAAACCCTAAACCCTAAACCCTAAACCCTAACCCTTTTTCGTATGAGTTTCCTGAAAGGATTCTACAGTCAGTTAGGATGACGGGAGCTTCGTCTTCGGTTGGAGGGTTCCTTTAAGGGTTCAAGAATGGCACTGTAGGGGTAATCGCTGCCAGAGCTATGCATCGGTTTAGGGTTTAGGCTTCTTGCGATTTAGATTTGGGGTTTGGGGCTTGGATGTTTATCATAAAAAAGGGGTTCTAAGCCGGTCAACAGGGCTTTTCATGGGGACGGAGCGATTAACGGGTTGATTTGCCTCAAGTTTCTTTGTGGTGTTGGCAAGGGGATTGGGTGTTTAGGGTTTGGGGTCTTATCCAAGGGTTCGGGGTCCTATCTAACCGGAAACCCTAAAGCCAATAAAGCCACAAAAGCCTAAAACCTACGCCCCGAAACCCTAACCCCCCAGAACAGGATGTGGCTGAAAAGTCATTGTCGAGCGCCCTGTAAGTTTCGTATAAGGGCTGGCTGCGTTAGCGCATAAGATAGGGTCTAAGGTTCAGGGGTTTAGGGTGTAGGGTATGTTGTGTATGGTTTCATAGGGTTCAGGGTTTAGGGTTATGAGTTCAGGGTTCGAGGTCTAAACCCTAGACCCTAAACCCTAAGCGCTAAACCCTAAACCCTAAGCCCTAAACCCTAAACCCTAAACCCTAAACCTTAAACCGGAAGCCCACCTGTTGGAAGCTCAACAGCCTCCAGGGTCTCAGGAGTCAGGTATAGGGAATCCCGGCACTAATTCGCCTTAATCCGGTTTCCAACTTTTTTGGTGGTTTACTATACCTTTTCATTGGATAACTAAACCCTAAACCCTCATGAGTTTAGGGTTTGGGGTTTAGGGTTCAGAGTTCAGGGTTTCAGAGTTCAGGGTTTCAGGGTTCGGGGTTTAAGGGTTTCAGGGTTTGGGGTTTAAGGGTTTAGGGTTCAGGGTTCAGGGTTTAGAGTTGAGGGTTCTGGGTTCAGGGTTTAGGGTTTAGTGTTTAGGGTTCAGGGTTTAGTTTTTAAGGGGGTTTTGGGTCATCGAAAACCCCATGCTCAGTACAGAGTATGCGAGGTATGGCTGTTGCCCTCCCAACAGAATGGGTGTTGTTCATCAGAGTCGTGCACATACTCTATACCGTCTATGCCCCAAACCCTTTTTCTGATTCTTGATACCCCTACGTTACTTTTTCGCCTAAGCTCCTAAAACCCCAAGCCAGGAAAGTAGCCTTTTCTGAGTCCTGATCGAACGGAGCGAGCCCTAACAGAGCACGTCCAGAGCCCATGTAATTTCCTAAAAATAAAATCGCTTGAACCTTTGAAGCAACCCTCAACCCTATCCCTAAACCCCGAATCAGCCACAGGACCCATTGCCATCTGCGCCAGTGAAGCAGATGCCTACCCTATCCGTGCTGATCCCCCACTACTCCGAGACGATCAGATACTCCAAGCAGGAGTTAAAGTTTGGGGTTTAAGGTTTATGGTTCAGGAGTTAAGGTCGAGCTTTAGAGTTTATAAGGGCCTAGGGTTTAGGGATTTAGGGGTTTAGGGTGCAGGGGCTTTGGGCTTTAAGTGTTGAGGCTTTCGAGTTGGCCTTAGCCAAAATCCGGAACTCTAAAATCTAAGCCTCACACCCGAAACCATCTCCGGTCGGTTCGGTTCTTGTTGGAATCCAGTGATTTGGTGTTTAGCGCTGTCTGCATTCAAAGTGAAGAGTTTGGTGGCAAAATGAACGGCTTTGGATTTAGGATTTTTGGGCTTAGGCTTTAGGGTTTAGGGCTTAGGGCTCAGAGTGGATTGACAGCGTGGGTTTGGCAAACTGGGTTTCGGGGATTCGGGTTCGGAGTCTCGGGTGCTTGGCTTGCGTGGTTTCTGCCGAACTACTTAGACCCCATGAGTTCCAGAACCTGGAACTCAGGGACGTTTTGGCAGCAAGGTCCCATAGGCCCTAAGCCCTAAACCCCGAAACCCGAAACTCCTAAACCTCTAAACCCTCAGTCCCAAACCCCTCAACCCTGCAAGCCCTAAACCTTACAAGCTCCTAAACCTCTAAATTCTTAAACCCCTAAACCCCTAAGACCTGCAAGCCCTAAACAAGCTTAGCCCCTTTCGGCCCGAGGCTTCTTAGCGAAGCCCGCAATACAGGGGATTTTTCTGTTTCGAAGAGGGCGTTGGGCTGGAAGTTCGAAGTGGAGGGCTCGCAGTTTGCAAGGGGTTTAATGTTTAGGGTTTAACGTTTAGGGCACTGCATGCTCCTTGTAGTTTTTTAACTAGAACCGTAAATAATTACCAATATTAGTGTTAGGGTTCCTTATTCAAATAATACTATAAAGGAGCCCAAAGCCCTATTCCAATTTTAAGGCCCCTATGTTACTTGGTCTACTATGAGGTATGAACAAATGGGCATGACATCCCCCCGATAGTTCCCCGAAACCCCTAAACCCCTAAACCCTAAACCTTAACTCCTCAACCCCTAAACCTAAACCCTAAACAGCCTAAGCCCATAAACCCCAAAACCCCCAAACCCCTAAACCCTAAACCCTAAACCCTAAACCCTAAACTCCCTAAACCCTAAACCCCTAAACCCTACAGGCCTCAGCATGAGATCAACAGCAACCTACATCGGCTGTCGGGGTGTCGGTTTCTAGATTTCCCCAGGAACTCAGGGTTTAGGGTTTACGGTTTAGGGATTTACCCATAGGCCCCATAGTAGCTCCTTTTTTGTGGCTTAGATTTAGGATCCTATTAGGGAATCCCCAAAAAAATCCTATTAGGGAATCCCCAAAAATCCTATTAGGGAATCCCCAAAACGAATCCTAAACCCTAAACCCTAAATTACTATTGGGGCCCATGGGTAGGGCTTAGGGCCTACGGGAGCTGCTGAGTTGCACGGAAGGGTTTAGTGCTTAGGGCTGGGCTTAGGGATAGGGGTTTAGGGTTTAGGGTTTAGGGTTTAGGGTTTAGGGTTTAGGGTTTAGGGTTTAGGGTTTAGGGTTTAGGGTTTAGGGTTTCGGTTTGGGCGTGGCTACGGCTAGTCGCTGAGAAACCCCACGCCCTTCACCCTAAACTCTCAAGGCTCTAAGCCACAACTCGTAAAGCAGGACCTCTTCTCAGACTCTGTGTCGAACGACTTGCTGCGCTTTCTGATCAAGTACTACAGGGACGAGTTCCGAAATCTCATCGAACGTCTAGAAGGTGGGCGCCCTGAAACACTTAGGACTCAAAACTGGGCTTTGGGTTTAGGGTTCAGGGTTCCCTCAACCCGTAAATTCTAAACCCTAAACCCTTCGGGTTTGGGATTCAATGCTCAAGGTTCGTCTTGTCTTTGAGCCTTTATCGGCTTTATCGGAACTTTTCTTCATGCAGGGTTCGAGGGTCTCGGACTTTTGGTCGTTTGGTGCCATGGAGCCCCAAACCCCAAACCCTAAACCCGAACCAGGAGTAGGGCAGCCAGAGTCATCTCCCTTGCCGTGACCCTCGTGAAGCTCTGAAAGCCGATATATGATAAGACCTAATAGAGTTTAGGGTTTAGTATTTAGAATTTGGTGTTCAGGGTTTAGGCCTAAACCTTTTTTCAGAGATCAAGGGAGTTATATAAGAAGTAGGACATCAAGAAGGGTGCTAATTCGCTAGATACTAACTTTTGTTGTCCCTGCCTATACTTCTTATACCCCCACTCGCAAAGGAGCTCTGCTGACCCTGAAGCCTTGAACCCTAAACCCTAAACCCTAAACCCTAAACCCTAAACCCTAAACCCTAAACCCTAAATCCTAAACCCTAAACCCTAAACCCTAAACCCTAAACCCTAAACCCTAGCCAATAGGTGCGGACAGCGAGAGCAGGGGGCCGAACTGGTTGGAAGCTGCCCTTTGCGAGTGGGCGTCCCTCCGCATGCAGACGCTTTGGCGCACAGTGGATGGAATCTGGGCTGCCCTAGAGGTTTGGGGTTTAGGGTTTAGGGTTTGAGGTTTAGGGGTTGAGGGTTTAGGGTCTAGAGGTTCTGGTGTAGGTTGGGGCTACGCGTGCCTGAACCCTCCAGTTTGTTGCTGGTTCAGGAAAAGGTCGCCTAGGCTCCTAAATGGAACACGTGTGTGTGTGTGTGTGTGTGTGTGTGTTTGTGACAGCGTGTGTTTGTGTGTGTTTGTGTTTGTGTGTCTCGTCGAGCTCTAGACACTAGTGTAGTGCCACAGTGTTTGTCTGTCCATCTGTCTCTAGGTCTGCTTGTCTGCGTTTCTGGGTTCATGGATGGAAGGATGATGGATGTGTATATATGTAAGCATAGAAATCTATGTACGTATGCATATGTACAGAGATATGTAGCTTCGCTGTGTGAAGCAGATGGTGCTGGATTGAGTAAAGAGCCAGTGGAAGCAAACGAAGTCGCCTTGCTGAAACCGAATTCGAAGGGTTAGCTTCACTGGGTTCTTGTATGGAACTTGGTCTATACTATACTGTAAGTATGAGTGGCATGCTGTTTGCTTTATATCCTTATTATGGCAACTTAAGACACATGCCTTACCAAGAAACTGTCCAGCAAGCTAATATCGGTGATGCGGGCTGTGACAGCAATCTCCTTATTGCACATTAGTGTGGATGTGTGGCCTGGCCCCGTGAGAGGCATCTGCCACGCGTATGGGCATGCGCTGCAAACGTTGGCCAAGCATCAAACATTGGGAGACAGCATGGGCTTCGGTGAGGAGCTCGTTCGCCAGCGGCTTCAGGTGGGATGCAGGGTGCAGGATAAATCCAACCCCTAAACCCTAAACCCTAAACCCTAAACCGAAGAAGATTGAATAATTTGCGCTAAGGGTCCAGGTAGTCCTTATTTATGGTTTTTAAGTACCCCAAACGGCCCCAAAGTCCTTCATAATGGATACTTGGACCCTCGGGGTTATATAATAATACCCTTCTTTCGAGTTCTTTACTGTAAGTAGAATAGAACCTATTGCACCGACAGAGGCCCGTATGTTGGCCAGCGGGTTCTAGGGTTGAGAGCTTCAGGAATTGAAGATGTAGGGTTGCTATCCGGACCGTTTTTCATAGGCACAAAGATCCAAGCTTTGGTGCGCAACGATCCGTGTGTATCCAGCCATCCAGGTGATCTCATGATACTTCCATGGGAATCTGTAGCAGCTCTAGTTTTTACGATGGTTGAAGCTTGAACCTCTTCAACCCGGACCAGTCTTGAACCTTCTGGGCCAGCAAGCCCTCTTTCATACTTTGCCAAACACCCGGTTCAGGGATTTATGGCTCTAAAAGAAAAATCTAAAGCCCCTGTAGAACCCTTAAAGTCTTAAAGTGCCACTTGTAGGAGCCCTTATCTAAGCCGGTACCAGAACGCTTGAAGGGAATCCTAAGCCCCCAAGCACTTCCCTGAGCCAACACGCTTTCAGGTCGTCATCGCCATGCAGCAGTATGCCAAGCTTCTTAGCCTTGAATGCCCTACAGGTTAGCCCTAAACCCTACCTAGATCCTGAAGAACATACCTTTTTGGGCTCCTTATTATGATTTCTTTATACAAGTCCGTAAACAGATAGGTTTTTTGAGGTTAAGGTAGACCCTAAGCCCTAAAACCCCAAACCCCAAACCTTCAACCTTCAAGAGTTCTTGAGATCTGCAAGGGGCGCTTTGTTGCCGTTTAGGGTCTAGGGTTTAGAGGTTCAGCGGTTTAGGGCTTAGGGGTTTAGGGATTTGGGGGTTTAGAGGCCCTAAACCCTAAACCCTAAACCCTAAACCCTAAACCCTAAACGTTTAGGGTTTAGGGTTTAGGGCTTGTGACCACAGGGTTTCAGGGTCCGATGGGGTTTGCAGTAACGCTCCTGAAACTGACAAAGGTCCTCAATACTTAGAATAGGGTGAGGGTTTCCTTCTTATAATTATAGTATGATATTCCCCAAAACCCTCTTCCGATTGTTAAGGCCCCTATATTAAGCGCAGAAGGTGCAGCCTTCACCGAAACCCTCGTCAACCGAGCTTCAAAAAAAGCCTGAACCCTAAAGTTTGGGGTTAGGCTTTCGGGTTTAGGGTTTTCTAATGCCCCAGAAAGTAGCCCGTAGACATTAGCAACCCTTAAACATCGCACCCGGTAACCATAATACCCTTAATAATTACCTATACTGTTTTGGGGGCTCCTTATTATAAGTATAATATACCCCGAAACCCTACTCTAATTATTAAGGCCCCTATACGCTAAACCCTAAACCCTAAAAGCCCTAAGCCCTAAAAAAAAAACCCTGAACCCTAAACCCTAAACCCTAAAAACCCTAAACCCTAACAGCCCTAAACCCTAAACTCAGCAAGTGAGGTTTTCGGATCCGGACAGCTCGGGCTTCAATCCACAGCATCTTGATGCAGTGGAAGCAGCTTGGCATGCTCCATCGGGTTGCGATAAGGTTTACCTGAGCCCCAAAAGAACCCTTGTTTTTAGGGTTCCTTATGATGATTTCTTTGTACTGTCCTACAAAAGTAGGTTACTTGGGGTTAAGGTAAAGGTACGGTTCAGGTTGTAAGGGTAGGTTTAGGGTATAGGGTACCCTAAACCCTATCCCCCCCGAAGCTGTACGTTTCAGACCGAACTTGGACCGCTAATCTCTCCACTTGAAGTCCGTAAGCTCAACTGCAGGACGGGCTTAGGGTTTATAGGGTTTAGGGTTTAGGGTTTAGGGTGTAATTAGGATTTAGGGTTTTGGCCAAATCTTAAACCCCCTAACTGCTATATAATCGTTAAAACCCCGCGGTGCCCTAATTATGGAAACCCTTGTAGAACCCTTCATGTAGAGGTGTGAGTATGTGACTGTCTCCCCTGCGATAGTCCTTGTATGATTCTTCTATATAGTATATGTGTATGTGTATTCATGTAGTCAGCCAACCACATCAAGCCGTAGGACGCCTAGTTAAGCCCTGCAAGACCCTAGTAAAAGGCCCATGAAGCCCTTTGGACACCCTGCGAAACCCTGTGCGGAGCCCTAAACCCTAAACCCTAGACCCAAGGCGATGTTCTCAACCTTCGGGGATTGGCTGAGCCTTGGCCTTTTTTTAGGGTGTAGGGTTTGGGTTTAGGGTTTAGGGTTTAGCCTTTAGCTCAATGCTTCAAACAAGGTTGTTTTTGGTTTTGCGCCCTGAGGCGCTCTCGGAACTCACATTTGAAGGTTTTTGTGCCCACAAACCATGTTCCGAGTCATATGGGCAGTTCTAAAATCAGGGTCCCTTTTAGGGTCTTTTTTATGAGGGTGCCGTGCTGTGCGTGGGATCTCAATAGGGGCCCTCATTCAGAGTCAAAGGGCTTCTGGGCCTGGTGCTTTAATCAGGGCATTGCCAGGGTTTGCGGTTTAGGGTCCCTAGGGCTCCCAGTATACAAACAGCACCTACTTCGGGGTCTAAAGTCTATAAATAGTACCTACTTTGGGCTATTTGGAGCCCCGGGGGGTTTAGGGTTTCTGGAAGATGTTTGCCGAGGGTTTTTGCAGTGTTGGGGGGCCAAGAGCTCAGACTTATTCCGTGGCTAAGGTTGGTTCCGGAACCGGAAGAGATTTTTGTCTTAGGTTTACAGAAGTCCGATCAACATTTGGACTTCTGTCGCTGTAACGATGTATGTATTTATGATCGCGGTTCTATCTATCACGCAGCTGTCAGTGTTATCCCGCGTAGTGCTACTACTTGGTTCTTACGACTGAGCTATGCTATCGATGTGATTCTGCAGAATATAGGGGCCTAAATGATTACCTATACTATTTTGAGGGTTCCTCATTACGTATCCTTATAGAAAACCCCATTCTAATTATTAAGGCCCCGATCCCCAAGCCCTGATAGTAGCCCTTCAAGGAACCCTTTCAGGAGCCCTTTAAATGCCTGCGAATTGAACCTTAGAGCTTGCGAAGGAGCATCGCTTACATTGAGGAGCAAGAGGGAGAGGGAGGACTGAGGGGGGCTCAGTCGGGGAGTTTGAGACCCTGAAATCCTAAATCCTAAACCCTAAACTCCTTAACCCTAGACCCTAAAAATCCTAAACCCTAAAGTCCGAAACCCCAAATCCTAAAATCCTAAACCCTAAACCCTAAACCTTAAAATCCAAAACCCTAAAATCCTTAAAGCCCGAGCTCCATCCCGGAGTCGAACCCTAAACCGAAAGCCAATCCATCCTACATCCTCGTCCCTAATCCCCGGACCTCAAACTATCAGTCCTCAACCCCAAGCCCTAAACCATCCCTAAACCTCTCTACCGATTGTTATTCAAACCCTATACTCGTCGTGGCTCTTGATCATATTTCGTGG
>CAJNDV010030974.1:61700-84057 GCA_905221635.1 Symbiodinium sp. CCMP2456 | reverse complement strand
GGGGTTTAGCGGTTTAGGTCTTAGGGGGTTGATGGTGTAGGGTTTAGGGTGCACTTGAGGGGTGGGATCGATTGAGGTTCATGGCCCATCAGAAGTTGCGTAAACATGAGTGTTAAGTACGCTTGTTTGGGTATTTGCTGTATCTATATTTGCTTTGATCCGTACTTGCTGTAGGTATTCAACATACTGGCCAGAACCCTAAACCCTAAACCCTAAACCCTAAACCCTGGCCAGATGAATCTCGAGACATCCAAAAGGATTTAAGAAGCGGCAGGCAAAGACCCGAAACTCACCCTAAACCCCCTTAAGTTTAGGGTTTGGGGTTTAGGGTTTAGGGTTTAGGGCCTAGCCCCTTAACCGTAAAGCCTTAACCCTGAACCTTTGAACCCTAAACGCTTGGGGGTTTGGGGGTTTTCGGGTCTCGGGTGTGGAGGTTTAGGCCCTGAACCTCTAAACCCGAAGCCCGAAAACTCTAAACACCGGTTTAGGGTTTAGGGTTCAGGGTTAACCCTAAACCCCTAAACCCTAAACCCTAAACCCTAAACGCCCCTAAGCCGTGCACCAAAAGGAGCGAGCGGGGTCACAATATCAACTGTTACTAGACCTGGAACCTTACAGCACCTTTACAACCTGTAAATGCCAATTTTAAGCCCACACACCCATAAAGCCTAAACCCCGGAACCCGAAACCCTGAAGCGTAATTTTAAGAGCTACCCCAGGTTGTCCTCGCACCTCTGCACGATGCATGCAGAATATGGGCATTCTCTTGGCGGTTCCTTCGGGACGCGGTGCGACCCTCAGCGACGGGAGCTTGATTGCTTTGTAGGGTACAGCAGGGTTTGGGGTTATCTTTTGGGTTTTTCCAGTGCACTGTAGGGTTTTTCCAGTGCGCTGTAGGGTTTTTCCCAGGATCCGTCTGGGTCTAAACCCTAAACCCTAAACCCTAAACCCTACACCCTAAACCCTGTATGGGTTTCGGGTGTGCTTAGTGCTTAGTGGATCAGGGGGCTTGGTAGGGCGAAACTTACAAGTCGATTTAGCCATGGGCAAGTAGGGTTTAGGTAGGGTTTAGGTAGNNGGTTTAGGGTTTAGGGTTTTAGCTATGGGCAACAAGAGGTTTACCTACAAGCTCCTGAAATCAAAAGCTCCGGGCTCCATGAGCCTTGAGCCCAATAAACCCTGACCCGATCTCGTGTCTTTCTTTTGACAAACGAGCTTCTTATGGCTCTTCGGCTAAACCTTTACGGCCCACCATCAAGTCACCTTAACTTGAAACCCTGAACCAAAATCCCTGAACTATATAGACTTATAGAACCCGTTCAAGGACAACTAATCTGTTGCAGGATGTTGACCCGAGGCCTTGAACCATCTTAGACAATTAAGGACAAGCTGGGGTTGTTGGACGTGCATGCAATTTTTTAATGCTGGTTTTATACACGTTTTATACTAGCCTCTACGTGGGTTTCATAAGCGGGGTCGTTATAAGTCGGGTTCGAAATACGCACCTCAAATTGGGTCACAAGTGGCTTAGCTCTACCCTCATTGACTAAACACTCTGGAACACCCCACAAAGCCCTTGAAGAACCCCTAGTAGCTGCAGGTTCATGTGCCTCGGAATTTAGGATGAATTTGCTTTCAAAGAATCCCTTGCAGCTCCATGCGCCTAGGAATTTAGGAGGATTTTTGTATTGCCGCGGAACTTCGAGGAATATTGCTTCTAATTACCCCTTCAAGCTTTTAATGTTACCCAAAACCCTAAACCAAAAACCCTAAACCCTAAACCGTGGGGTTTAGGGTGCAGGATCTCCACTTCAAGGTTCAAGATGTGGGTAGTTCTCTAAATTCGGGCCCCCTTTGTAGGTCCCCGATATAATTAGTACGGCAGCCTATAAAAAGGGACCCTAAAAAGGGACCCTAACTTGGGAGAACTGCCCATGTGAGGTTGAAGAATGAGGTTAATTGTATCATCTTGTTTGTCGGTCTTATTCTGATACGAGAATATGGGGGGTTTCCGAAAATAGGGGACCCTAATATAGTACCCCAAATAATAGGATCCTTATTATAAGGACCCCAAAATAAGGTACCCCTAATTTTCGGAAACTCCCATATGCCTGAAGTACGGTATCTGGGATCATGCCTGACACTGCAGATTCTGCCGGAAGTACTGAGAAGGGGGGTATCAAGTCCTCGAACCTTCAGGACGAAATGAACCCCAAAAGGGTTTCAGGTTCATATACCATATAGAGATTCACAGTATACGTGTATAGGGCCCCTACTTATGAGGGTCATTTGGTCCCCAAGGAAAAGCAGAACTGACACGCAACCGGCTGCCAGCATGAACAGAACGTAAGCCCGAAACCAAGCTTCCCGTCACAATTTCTGACATCGTCGATTGCAGAGTATGAACCCCAAACCCTACACCCTAAATCCCTGAAGCCTGAACCCCTAAACCCTAAACTCCTAAATCCTAAACCCCCTAAACCCAAAACCCTAAACCCCTAAACCCAAAACCCTTAACCCCTAAACCCAAAACCCTAAACCCTGAACCCCTAAACCCAAAACTCCTGAATCCTAAACCCCTAAACCCTAAACCCTTAACCCCTAAACCCTAAACCCTTAACCCCTAAACCCAAAACTTTAAAGCCTGAAGCATCCTCAGGTCATTGGGATTGCGATCGGGCTGGCGTGCTTGGCGATGGCTTGCATCCCCGGCCTCTTTGTCACAGTTGGGTTCAGGGGCTTAGGAGGTTCGGGCTTCAAAGGTTTCGGGGTTTAGGCTTTTAGGGTTTGGGGTGTTAGGGTGTTGGGGTGTTTTGGGTCAGGGTTTAGGAGTCTGGAAAAAGTTCTCATTCATGCAAGGGTTTTCTTACGGGTTCTGCAAGTTTCCTAGAGTGTTCCAAACGCTTGCCATGTAAAGTCCATGTGAGGGCATTGTAATCGGGCTTTAGTAAGGCTGTCGGTTTGTTGGGCCCTCCATCCCCCCAAATCCCAAAACCCAAAAACCTAAAGCCTAAAAGAAAAACCCTAAGCCCTAAACCCTCGTCGGTCCTCCCGTGACCAGCCCGCTCGTCCCACCCACGACCCCAACGGTGACGTAGCCACCTGGCACAGGGCTGTTGCTTCGAGGTCTTTCTTCCAGGCTTTCTGGGGTCCATTCGGATCTTCATCATACGTCCTAGAGTTTTATGAGCTTCGTTAAGGGCCCGAGAAGGCTCTATAACCTTAGGGGCTGAGTACCCTAGCCCAAAAAAGGTTAACCTTTGGAATTATAGTAGGATGATATAGGCCCCAAAAGGTTCAAGGTTACTCAGCCCCTAGGTAACAGTTCTACAAGGTTCGGGAGTTTCAGGGATGAGCCGTCAAGCTGAGGGTCTTGAGGCTGCAAAACTTATGGTTGCGGCCTCGGGATCCCGGATTTTAAGGAAAGCTTAGGGTTTTGGGAAGATGATGTCCTTCACTCACCCCCGAGTCCGAAGCTAGGAAGTGCTATGGGCCTAAACCCTAAACCCTGAACACCCTACACCCTAAGCCCTAAACACTAAACACCCTACACCCTAAACCGTGGCCCAAAGTGAAAACTACTTGGGCCCTCAGGGCATGGGGGCATAGGGTTCTCGGGGCCGGCTTGCTTAGAAGTATCTCGCGTTCGCTGTGGTTGAAAGATTAGGCCTTGCCGGCCCGGAAAGGCTTTAGGGGTTTAGGGTTTAGGGGTTTAGGGTTTCGGGTTTAGGGGTTTCGGGTTAAGGGGTTTAGGGTTTAGGGGTTTAGGGTTTAGGGGTTGGGGGTTTAGGGTTCAGCTGGATTTGGCTATGTGAAGGAACGGACCGTAACGACTGTCGCAGTGGGACCTCTACATCGTTGCATCTTTGGCACTGCCCTCGCCCAGCCCCATCCGAAGACCTGATCCAGTTCCCGCAACATTAGCAAGACCTCATAGAACCAGCACCACCGGCACCAGCACCAGCACCACAGGCATCACAAGAATCATCATCATCATCATCATCATCATCATCACCCCCACCACCACCGGCAGACTAAAGATCCTCACCATCGCCATCATCATCATCATCGTCATCATCATCACCACCATCATCACCACCATCTTCATCGCCATCATCACCATCATGATCATCATCGCCACCAGCACCAGCATCAAACATCACCATCACGACATCATCATCTGCAAACACAGCCCCGTCTAAAAATCCCCCCGGTGCGCACCCAGGGTTAGGGCCGCGGTTCGCTGTGCCCGGCGGTCGCTGGCCAGCTGGGACGGTTTAGGGTTTAGGGTTTAGGGTTTAGGGGTTTAGAGTTTAGGGTTTAGGAAATGGGGGAAACCGCTTGAGATTTCTTGGCGTTTCTTGGCCCCTTCATCCAGCAGAACTTCCAACACCCCCGACAAAAACTGGACTTTGCAGGGGATGGATGTTTAGGGTTTAGCGTTTAGGGTTTAGGGTTTAGGGCCTAGGGTCGTTTTCAATTTATAGGCCTGCAGAGGTAGGAACTCAAAGAGGTATCTTTACACAGTTTATTGCTGTCGAGCTACTGTTCTTTGGTCGAGGGCATTCTTCCGATTACTGAAGTCCTACAACTTCCTGTTCCCATACAGTTATCTAGGGGCCTTGATAGTTAGAATATGGCTCTTTACTAGACAGGTACCACCCAAGGTCAAGGTTTCTAGCAAAACCAGCAGAGGCACATGAGCCGTTAGGAAATACTTGGCGGTTCATGGGTAGATATACTATAAATAGGGTAAGTATACTTATAACCTTACAACCCATATAAGGGGACTTAAGACTCTACTTATAGCTACACATGAACCTCCAAGTAAGCCACGACAACCAGTGAGCAGACCCCGACAGATGAACGATCCCTTGCACGGCATCCTTCTGGCTTAAGAACCAGAGTCTGCTAGAGCTGACCTCTGCCGTACAACAACATGAGGTTACCGTTTGCTGCTTGTAGCAGGGCCCCGCAGCAGAAGGAGTGTCTGCTTCTTCTCGTGTGCCTCTGAATCTTGCCGACACCAGCCCAACTCTAAACCAAAAACCCCTAACCCTAAAGCCTCAACGCTAAACCCTGACATCGTCCGAACCCTGGACGGCAGTCCACTCTTTCTGTTTTTGAGCTCAAGGCTTTCTTGAAGATTCGGGGGACGAAACTTCCGGGTACAAGACGTGTGGGTTTAGGGTTTAGGGTTTGGGGTTCAGGGTATTGCATTGATGTAGACCCCTGACCAACAACCTCCCTATCTTCAAAGACCCCAATACTGGCTCATGGGTATCACAACTCGCGATGTTGTAAAGGCAGCTGTTGGATTGTTTCTTCGGGCAGGTCGCATACGCGCGGCCCTACCTACAGCTTACCCATGAAACTCTTCAAGACAAAAACCCAACCCTGTGTCACAAAAACTCCTCACCCCCAGAAGCTACCCTAAACTCTAAACCCTAAACACACCCAAGACCTGAACCCGAAAAGCCCTTAGCCCTCGAGACAAGCTCTCCGAATTCCAGAGATGCAAAACCCTCTGAATTCGCCTATCTTAGGATTTAGGGTCTATAGGGTCTAGGGTTTCGGGTTTTGGGGTCTTCCTCCGAACCTCCGAGTGTAGTCAGGGATTTTCTTGCCATGAATTACGGTCGATTCCTGAATTGAAGGGCTTTGGAGACCTCGGGGGTTTTATTTAGGGGTGCCCTAATAGCTAAATCCTATATTAGGGTTTTAAGGGTTTGGGGTTGAGGAAAACCAAACCCCAAATCCCCATAGATTACCCTAAACCCTAAACCCTAAACCCTAACCCTAAACCCTAAACCCTAAACCCTAACCCTAAACCCTAAACCCTAAACCCAGAATCAGAATTCCAGAAGCAAGGCCTCTCGGACGGAGTCCCAGAGGGTTGCCTTTGCCAACATTCGGCTCTTCAAGTGCAGGGTTTAGGGTTTAGGGTTTAGGGCGATGAAGAAAGCGTTGTTTTCAGGTTTAGGATTTGGGCTTAGTTAGGGCCTTCGGTGCGTTTGGGTGTACATTTGGGCTGGGACCTTCATAGGAGTTACCATATGGTACCTCAGACAACTAAGTGCCTCGAAGCTCTGCGCGCCGAGTTTGTAGCATGGACACCTCGGCCCTGGCCTAAGCAAGTGGGTTACTAAAGCATTTAGGGCCTTTACGGCTTAAAGCGTTTCGGAAGTCCATGTAATCAATAGTAGTCTATGTTCATAATCACCACAACGCTTCGAAGATGTTTAAATTATGAAGCCCTAAGCCCTAAACCCTAGACCCCAAAAACCCGAAAAACCCTAAACCCTAAACCGTTGACCCCTAAGGCTCTCGGCTGCCTCGTCCTCCTCCTCGTCTTCTTCGGCGCTGAGGTCCAAGTAGTCATTGGGACTCTTATCCTTGCCAGGTGGCAAGCTTCCAATGGGTTTAGGGTTTAGGGATGTGGGGCTTAGGTATCGTTCCAAGCGATGGGGGGACCTATTTCAAAAGAACACTGCGCGACAGTTCGTCTGTCTAGGGGCAACCAGTATTGCCCTAAAATGGAGACGTCTTTTGCTTTGATTCAGGCTTCGGCATCTGCAAGCCGACGGCCCTAAAGAACACCGATTACATCCGATTGTCGGTGAACCTGTGGGTTGTCAGGGCTTAAGCTTTGAACTCGTGGAGTCCACGTGCGCCAAGAGGGTTTAGGGTTTAATATAGGGGCCTTAATGATCAGAAAAGTGTTTTGGGGCCCATGATATTATAATCATAGTAAGGCACCCGCAAAAAATCATGGGCAATTATTTAGGCCTACATTAGGGTGCCCTTCTGGGGGTTCAGGGCTGCTCTGACAACCGCAGAGTTATAAGAAAAGTCTCGCAAGTCGCAAGTTGTTGAATACTCAGTGTCGTTGAGTACGTCCTTCTATTAGCCTACGGCACCCAATACCTGTGTCGAGACTTCCTTCAACACTGCACTACAAGCAAACCCCGTGCATAAGTCTTACTGAACCCTTCTACATGACCCGCACACGAAGTTCCACTGCGATCCCGAAGAGCAACAAGTTAATGATAGATCTCGCTCTCTATAAGGCATTAGCATGCCCATTAACTGAAAGGGAAACCATAACAATAACTTGCATGCCCAATACAATGTTTCTATAATAAACAACCGATACCACATCCCCCACCTCGTCCAAACCCCTACACTAGACTTTACACAATCCACACCAAACCGTGAAACCCTAAACTCTACACCTCAATCTCAAAACCTTAGAAACACGAAACCTTTTTTCGGAATCCCGATCCAGTCGACATAAAAATCAATATATATATATATATATATATATATACATATATATATATAGCCTGTAGAAACCTGTACAACCCCTATAAAGCCCAAACAACCCTCTCACAACCTTCTTCCTTAACCCCCACCAAGAAACCTCGAGGCTTCAGACTGTAGAAACCCTCAAGCCGAAACAACTTAAGCCCGAAAGCACGAAAATCTGAACCCTAGGGTTTAGGGTTTAGGGTTTAGGGTTTAGGGTTTTGGGTTTAGGAGTTTAGGGTTTAGGGTTTAGCCAAAACATGAAGACCACCCCCCTCAACCCCCCAAGAACTAAACACCTCAAGTTGCAGATCCATTGAGAGAACCTTTTCTTTAAAGAATCCTGAACAGCGCCGTTACAGAGCCTCCATGCAAGCCTTCTAAACAAAACCCCATCAAAAACCTGTAGAGACCCCTTTAAACCACAAAATTCCCTAAGGGTCCAAGTGCCAAATAATCATATATTCTACGGAATACTAACCTACAAGCTTACTATCCGTAACCCATGTACATGACCATTACGTCCTTTGGACCCTCAGTGATTCGCAACCAATAGAGGCCCCTTTAAAAAGCCTTGTAAAGCCCCATCGAATCCTATCAAAACCTATAGAGACCCCTTTAAAACACAAAATTCGCAACCAATTGGGGATTACCTCGTCATATACCCCCCTTAGAACCCCCTCACTTCAGGATTCCATAACCAAACTCCTATAAACCCTAAACCCTAAACCCTAAGTCCAAAACCCCAAACCCTAAACCCGAACTCCTAAACCCGAAACCCTAAACCCTAAACCCTAAACCCTAAACCCAAACTCCTAAACCCTAAACCCTAAACCCTAACTCCTAAACCCCAAACCCGAACTCCTAAACCCGAAACCCTAAACCCTAAACCCAAACTCCTAAACCCTAAACCCTAACTCCTAAACCCTAAACCCAAACTCCTAAACCCCAAACCCTAACTCCTATACCCGAAACCCTAAACCCTAACTCCTAAACCCTAAACCCTAACTCCTAACTCCTAAACCCTAAACCCTAAACCCTAACTCCTAAACCCTAAACCCTGAACGCGAACTCCTAGAACTTTCCCCGAGCCTGGGAGACCTGCAAGAACTCTTCTGAGCCGGACCGGGCCGTCACGAAGGTCTGCCGGGTCTGAAACCTTGGGATCTTTAGGGTTTCGGGGTGCAGGGTTTAGGGTTTAGGGTTTAGGGTTTCGGGGTGCAGGGTTTAGGCTTTAGGGTTTCGGGGTCTAGGGGTTTAGGGTTTAGGGTTTCGGGGTGCAGGGTTTAGGGTTGAGGGTTTCGGGGTGCAGGGTTTAGGGTTTAGGGTTTCGGGGTCTAGGGGTTTAGGGGTTTAGGGTTTCGGGGTCTAGGGGTTTAGGGGTTTTGGGTTTCGGGGTCTAGGGGTTTAGGGTTTAGGGTTTCGGGGTTTAGGGTTTAGGGTTTCGGGGTCTAGGGGTTTAGGGGTTTAGGGTTTAGGGTTTCGGGGTTTAGGGTTTAGGGTTTCGGGGTTTAGGGGTTTAGGGTTTAGGGGTTAAGGGTTTCGGGGTTTAGCGGTTTAGGGTGTCTAGGTTTAAGGTTCAGGCTTGGGGGCGGTTTCATGGAAATCTTGGGTTGGTTATGAGCAGTCTATATCTAGTAGTGAGTAGTCAGAACTTTATACTAACGGATGATCGTTCTTGCGAACATGGCTATTACAATATTACATCATATCTACATCGACGTGTGTGTATATCTCTCTCTCTCTATATATATATATATATATGTGCACATATAGTTGTATACACAAATATTTAAGCAGCTATCTATCTATCTATCTATCTATCTATCTATCTATCTATCTATGAATGTATGTATGCCTGTATGTATGTCCATATGTATATGTATATGCATGTGTACATATATATATATATACACACACACATCTCGCGCACTCCCTCTCCCTGCTTCTCGGGGATGCCACGCACTTAGGCTTGTAGGGTGATTAGGGTGGAACAATTGGATCGTCTTCAGGGTCGCACGGTTTAGCCTGCTGGAGTTTAGGATGTGGAAGCACGGGGTTTAAACTAATTTGCGTTGTTTGTCTGCTAGGGGTAGGGCTCTCGGAGTTGTAGAACCTTTTGTCGATCTGCTTGTTGGCTAAGGGCCTGCGTGTTAAAACTTGAGGCTTTGGGCTCTTTTCGCGGTTAGTGTTCAGGAGGCTTGGCGATATTTGTTTTAGGAAGGGTGGGGGCTCAGAAGATTGATGTTGGATTTAGGATAGAGAACGGTTTTGCGGTTCAAGGTTTGGGGGCTTGCAGGGCTAAAGAAAAACGGGTCTTGGCTTGTGCAGAGGGGGGTGAGCGGGGCGGTGGGTCATTCAGAGTTTAGGGTTTAGGTGTTTCGGGTTTAGGGGTTTAGGGTTTAGGGTTAGGGTTTAGGGTTTAGGGTTTAGAGTCTGGAAAGCACAGCACCAGACCTAAACCTGCAAGCAGAGGTGAAGCTAAACAGACTCCCATAAGGGTTTAAGAGTAGAACACTCCAAACCTCCAGCTGACTTTGTTATAGGAGCTTTTGTATACGAAGGTTCTCAAACTTAGAAGTTTGGTGAACGTCTGCTAGGCGCTAAATTTGGCATCGCCAAAAGTACCATCTGTATGATGAGCCGCGATCTGTCTTAGTTGTGGGTACTACTCTTAGTCTGTTTGTTGCTAAGACCGGCTTCAGTCGATTTCCGGTCCAAAGGCTCATGGCTTGCATTACTCTTCCTATCGCCGCCAAACCTAGGTCAAGCCTCAACGAGGCACTCAAATACGGTTTAGGGTTCAGGGCTCAGGGTCACATGCCCAAGACGTATTGAAATTCGCAAACCTACCAGGCGCACCCGTGGCTCGCGGCAGCTACTGCCGCGAACAAATTTACACGCTACTGCCATCCCACTTTTCCACCGATTCTGCAAACCGCCCTAAAGCCTAAACCCAGGGTATGCTGAGTTCGGGACGTGCCATGCGAAACAACAGAGCCCTGCGACTGGAGCTTCTTTGCTTCGAGGGCTCGGGGCATAATGCAGGCCCCTGATTCATAAACCTGCTTCCTTTAAAGGCCTGTATTTTGGGATCCCTAGAATTACACTGAATTCCCTTTCAATTTCGGAGTGCTTTTTTGCAACCTCCAAAACCAAGATGCGGCCCCCACGCACACACATACACAGGCGTGCGCATGCTCCATACTAAGTATGGGCCCCTAATATGGGCCCTTAGGCCTCCCTGGGGACCCTCAAGGGTACATACAGGATATATAGTAGGTGTACAAGGATCCCAGGGCTAAGGGCCCATACTACGGGCCCATGGGTTCAGCCTTAGATCCATCTTGGTGTAATCTTCCTCTAGGTTAAACCCTAAACCCCTAAACCCATATACTATAGTCATAATGTCCCCGGAAAGTCCCCTGATAGGTTCAGCCTTAGATCCACACATGAACTTCTAGGCCCCTGTGGTGTCCAGCTTCGCCTGCACGACTCATCTAGGCGACTTCAGGGTTTGGGATGCTGGATTGCATGCAAAGGGTTGTTTAGGGCTTTAGGGCTACAGGGTTCATAGGGCTTTAGGGCTTTAGGGTTTAATTATAGGGTTTAGGGTTTAGGGTGTCAAGGGATTCGGGCCTCATGGGGTGTAGTTCTTTACAGCTTCGCTTGCCTTCTTATTCGTGACAAGCCTCGACAGACCAGAGCGCAGAAGTGAGGCGAGAAAACGGCACTACGACTCGCTAAAGCCTGAAAGCCCGAAAGCACCGTCAAACCCGACCCCAAGCCCTACCCATACACCTAACAATCGTGTACTCCCCGAAATAACCTACATCAGCTACCATCCTATACCCGCACGCAGACCTGATTTTTCGGTCCTATGGACCATTTGAACTCCCTACTACCCGATATATCCTATGGACCGTTTGAACTCCTTACTACCCGATATATCTTCATAGAAACCTTTGCTCCACCCCCCCGGGGAGACCTCATGACCAACCAAAACAAAAACGAAGGCAGGGCTCAGGATTTTGAGTGTAGTAACGGTTAACCAGGGTTTAGGGTATAAGTCTTAGGGTGTAGGGCTTGGGGTCAATATTGGAGAGGTAATGTGCACGCGTGTGTATATACCAATGTGTGAAGAAGGACATGTTTCAGTCAGTATGTACACATGTACGTATACATGCAGCATTACATGTTTGTGTCAGTTTGGAAAAACGTAGATCCATGACGTGGGTGTAGACATATATGAATGTACATACAATCACACATCCATATATGTATATACATGAATGTACATATGGGCATACCATGTATGTATGTATGTCTGTATGTATGTATGTATGTATGTATGTATGTATGTATGTTTGTAGGTATGTATGTAGGTATGTACGTATGTATGTACGTATGTCTGTATGCATGCATGTATGTATGTATGTATGTATGTATGTATATATATATACATGGGTGCCCATATGTATGCATTTATGTAAGTTTGGTATAAATACCCTTGAACACCTAAACCCTAAACCCTAAACTCTAAACCCTAAACCCTAAACCCTAAACTCACAAAGCAGTCCTGGTCCCCGAAGGACTTCCTCTCACTCGGGGCCTTCCGACTGATACTTATGGAGATGAAGCTTTGGGCTTAGGGCTTATGGGGTTTAGGGTTTAGGGTTTATAGGGTTTAGGGTTTGGGGTAGGGATTAGGGCTTTTAGGGTATAGGGTTTATTGGGTTTAGTATAGGGTTTAGGGTTTGTAGGGTTTGGGGTGTGTCAGGGTTCTGCTGCCATGAGTTTAGTGTTTCATGCGTGTCTGTTGGTCGGAGGGTTTGGGGCTCAGAGTGGGGAGGTTGGAATCTACCCGAAAACCCTAAACCCTTATGAATCCCTTTAATGGGACCCTTAAAACCCTAAACCCTAAACCCCAAACCCTAACTGTGTTGCAAGCGGTAACCTCGGCTTCGGGAAGGACATCACAGTGGACTGCACGGGTCCGTGTGGCGTTTGCTGCAGAGAAGAGAACCTCCGCTCACTGACGGCCCCCGATCGCGCCGACAAAGATGCTCTTGAGCTCGCCGTTTTTGCATCCGAAAGCTTCCGCCATCTTCCGTCTGCAAGACAAAGACGCTCCCAACAACGGCCAAGACTTGTGAGTTTTGTCAATTGTCTTCGTACCCACATGATGAACCCTGCAAAACAGGTCAGCAGGGGTAGTCTAAGACATGGTAGTGGAGACACGATGTCCCTTGGATCGGTTCGTGGAGCCGTACGAGACAACGTGTCCGAACGATCGCCACTTGCTTTGGAACATCTTCTTAGCCCCAATTCTTGACCGAGAGCCTGGCGATTTTACTTCGAAGTGCACAACGAAAGCAAGAATACAAAAGCAAGGGCACGACCTCGATATGACAAAAATCTAGCAGACCCACAGAACCTGAGCAAATATCAGCATTTCTTCTTCAAACCCCTGTATTTTGGTATTCGGGCATGGAGCCTCTGACGATCCGTAAGCCCTCTAGCACAAACTGAACTGGGAAGCCCCCGATGCAGGGTTTAGTTTCGGGTTTGGGGTTTCAGGGTTGGGAAGGCCCTGATGTAGGGGCCAGTCAGAATAGGTATTTGGTGTCCATGCTGGTACGGTTATAAGGGGAGCTACCCTAAACCCTGAACCCTTAGCCGTGTGTGTAAAGGAACACTGGTACTACGAACTATTAAAACTGCCCCCTGCCCCTCCATAATGGAAGAGCCTCAGGCGTTGTCTCCTCCTCAAGAGCCATCACCTGGACATCCCGAACTTCAAAGGCTACAATCAGGATTCCTTCTACGGCACTACAAGACTTCCATAAGGGTAGCGATGGGATTCTATGATGGTCTGGGGTTTAAGGTGCAAGGGTCCATCCATGTATGCTTCCTCTAGTGATTTGCTATATGTATCTATCCGTCTATCTATCGAATTCTTTATCTATCTACCTAACGATCTACGTCTAATCTAAGATCAAGGTACCCACTTTGCTGGCACATGGACTCTTAAAACCTCAGACTACGTATGGTGGATTCTCTGAATTGGGGCCCTTGTTGGGTTTCGCATTGAGGCTTTAACATGCACAGCACACGTAGGAAACCTTAAGCCCTAAACCCTAAACCCTAATCCCTAAACCCCAAACCTTAACCGTTTAGGGTTTAGGGTTTAGGACATAGGAATAATGCTACCCTGCTCGAGCCCCGGTTCTGGCTTTTAGGGTCTAGTGTAGCGTCCATGGTGTAGGGCTTGGGATTTGGCTGGTGACGTAATGTAGGGGCCTTACCAATTAGAATAGGGTTTTGGGTATATGATACTATATTTAGAATAATAAGGAACCCCCAACATAATATAGGTAATTATTGAGGTCCCTATATTACTCTGTTGGGAAGGTACAGGAGGGAGACTCTTTCAGGGATCGAGACATGCAACACAGGACTGCAAACTCCTACTGCATCACTTTGGGATCAAGGTTAGGTTACTAGGGGGTGAGAGCTGTAGAGTTCAGTTTCAGGGTTCCGGGTCTCTTGAGGCGTTTAGAGCCTTATACCATTCGGAGTCGGCTTTGCGCCGTTTCGGGATTTGCGGCAGTGTCTCTTCCAGTGCTTAGTACGTACTTCCCTCCAACCCTATAAATCCAAAAATGTTAAAGTTCGAAGAGCCTCTAAACACTGAAAAGAAACAACTGAACTTGAAGCCAAGAGCAGTGAACAACTGGTGCTTGGGTCTGGACTTGGGCTTTAGGATGTGAGGTCAACCATTCTTTGTTTAGGCTACCGATACGTACATATACATATATTTTATATACACATACATACATACATACATACATACATACATACATACATACATACATACACATAGCATACATACATATGAGGATGTATGCATTGCGATGCACACTCATGTACGAACCTTCATAAAATGTGATGAGGACGGTATACATACATATATATATATATATTAATATATGTCAAAAAGCAGAGACATATATACAGAGAGCTAGTATATATATATATATATATATATTTACAGATGAAGATGTATTCATTGCCATGCAGACTCATGTATGAACTCTTCACAAAGCGTAATGAGTGTACATATACATGTGTCAGAAGACAGAGACGTACACACACACACACATATATATATATATATATATACACTGTGTGCAGAAAGAGAGAGAGAGAGAGAGAGATTGTGCGCGTGCGTAAATATGTATTAACCCTAAAGGGTTCAGGGTTTAGGGTCAACCGCAAACCCTAAGTGTAGGGTTCTGGGTTTTGGGGCTGGGGTTCTGGGACTTGGCGCTTCCCATCCGACAGCCTACGGCAGGGGCCTTAATAATTTGAATAGGGCTTTGGGCTCCTTTAAACTAGAAGTATAATGAGGAACCCCCAAAATAGTATTGGCAATTAATCATTTCAGCTTCTATATTACACCCAATCCCTGGTTGTAATACCGCCGAGCTACTGCAAGCGCCAGCTAGTCCTAAGCCCTCATTCTGTGCCCCTGAAACTCTAAACCCTTTCACCCTGAAACCCTAACACTTAGATCCTACATGGCAACATTCAAACCCCTAAACCCTAAACCGTAAACCCTGAAACCCTAAACCCTGAAACCCCTAAACCCTGAAACCCCTAAAGCCTGAAACCCCTAAACCCTGAAACCCCTAAACCCTGAAACCCCTAAACCCCGAAACCCTAAACCTCAAGCTCTGGAGGCCGCACCTGTGACAGGAGTTGCGGGTGGACACGGCACGGCTACTACAGGGGCCTTACTATAGCAGAACTATAAGGGGACTTTCCGGGGCCATTATGACTATTGTATATGGGTTTAGGGTTTAGGGTTTAGGGTTTAGGGTTTAGGGGGGAACCTAGGGGAAGATTACACCAAGATGGAGAGACGATAGGGGGACATTATTACTATAGTATATGGGGAGCCTAGGGGAAGATTTCACCAAGATGGAGACGATAGGGGGACATTCTTACTATGTATTCCTGGCCCTGTTTCAAGGCCTCTCGGGCTGGATCCAAGCTCTTCTCTCCGGCTCTGCTGGCTCCGGGGTTCCGGGTGTAGGGTACGGTTAAGGGTTTAGGGTTTAGCGTTTAGGGTTTCGGGTTTAGGGTTAGGGTTTATGGGAGTGGGGTTCAGGGTGCTCTGCTTTGGGGCTTGAGATGTAAGCCTGAGCTGAAGGACCTAGCCAGTGTTGTTCTAAACTGTATAACTGAAGGTGTACTAAACCCTAAACCCTAAACTTCTAAAATCGATGCCTAAGTTTACGAACACTTCCACATCTCTGTCTCGAGCATAAAAAGAGGCCCGTGCGCCGGACAAAGTTCCAACAGGTCTGGCCGAGAGCTTCTTTTGAGAGGATCTAGGGCCGATAGGAACTACAAAAAACGGGGTTTAGGGCTTAGGGCTTTTAGGGCTTTTAGGGCTCAGGGCTTTTAGGGTTTAGGGCTTTTCGGGTTTAGGGTTTCGGGTTGAGGGCTTAGGGCTTAGGCTTTCGGGTTTAGGGTTGACGTCTTAGCTGGCGGTTTAGGGGTTAGGTTTTGAGTTTGGAGTCTGGGATGTCGCGGGGTTTAAGGCTTAGGGTTTAGGAGTGCGCTTAAGGCTTAAATGTAGGGGCCTTAACAATGAGAATAGGGTTTCAGAATCTTTTCTACTATACCTATATAATAAGGAACCCTAACAGTAATATGAATATTGGTAATTATTTAGGCCTCTATATTACAAGGATCGATTCGAAGGGGCGGGGGCCCAGGCTTCGGGATGCAGTCTCTGTTCATAGCGACACCCAGAAAGATGGGACCCTTAATCCAAGCGTAATGGAGGGCTGGGGGTTCCTTAAACAGTATAAAGGCTACTATAAGGGTTTAGGGTTTAGGGGTTTGAATAATTAGACTGGGGCTTGGGGCCCAATTATACGGCAATTATAATAAGGAACGCCCAAAACAGTATTGGTGATCATTTGGGTTATTTAGCCCCCTATAGTACCCGAAACGGGAGCCCCTAATTTTGGGAAGTGGGAAACACCCACTAAGGGCTCAACCATGTTTTCATGCGATTCAGGCTTACCAGAACTCTGAACCCCTAAATCCTATATACCCCTTTAGGGTTTAGGGTTTAGGGCCCCTAAACCCCTAAGCCCAACTCCAAAGAACCCAAGCACCCCTTCTCCTGTGAGCTGCTTCAGCCCACGGAGGTGCGAGGTGGTGTTGAGGTGCATGGTGACGTTCCCTGCAGGGGGCCGACGGCTTAGAAGCTTTCAAGAGGGTTTGGGTTTATGGTTTAGGGTTTAGGGTTTAGGGTTTAGGGTTCAAATTAGGGTTTAGGGTTCAAATTAGGGTTTAGGGTTTAGGGTTTAGGGTTTAGAGCATAGCAGGCTCAGGCTTCGAGGTCTTGGAGCTTGAGGCTTTAGGGTTGTGGCATTGTAGGCCATGAGAGCTAGAGCCCTCAAACTCGCAAAGACTGAAGTCCCTGCAAAAAAGGTCTCGAATCAGAAGCCGGACGTCGTTCACCGCAGCGACTTGCGAGAGCGGCGGCTTAGGATTTGAAACCCGGGTTTGAGGAATTGCTTGTGTTTTGGGTGTAACCGCACTCGCGGCAATCTAGTCCTCCTGCTCCGCAAAGTATCCTAAACCCTAAACCCCAGCTACACTGGGCGGCTCAAGCAAGCTTCTTGTAAAGTCGACTTGATGGACAAACCATGATCCAGGTGTTTAGGATTTGGGGTTTGGGGAAAACTTCCCGGCAATCCTTGCAACATTCGCTATGCTCACTACCACCACCCACAACTTTTCCTTCCGCTACTGCCGCATCCTAAAGCTAATGCTAGTGCTCGCGGCAATGTTCCTCCGACTAGCAGCCTAACCCTAAGCACGAAGGGGCCTGAATAATTGCAGTAGAACAGGGTTTCGGGGGTTCCTAATCATATTATATATATATATATTATACTAAACCCCAAAACCCTGTTCTAATTACTAAGGTCCCTACATTAGGCTCTAGCTTTTAGCAGCTTTTGGGTTTAAGGCCTTTGGCCCCATCACTAACTTCCCCAAATGCCTGGACCTTGCAGCCTTCACGTAACAGCCTTTAAGCCTTTTAAGCATTGAGCTAAACCCTAAACCCTAAACCCTGAACCCTAAACCCTAAGTTTAGGGTTTAGGGTTACTCGTGGTTCTTGGAGGGCGGTGCTCTAAACTCTAAACTGAGCCTCGTTTCAGGTTCCACGCTAGCCCTAAGGGTCCATGTACCCAAATAGTATATACTTGGGCCCCAAAGTACCTATATAGGGACTGCTTTAAGGCCAAAGTATATACTATTTGGGTACAGGTAGTATATATAGTAGGGGTTTGGGGAACTCCCAAGGCTGAGAGCCCTAAGCCCACATCGAAGTCAATGGCCTGCAGTCAACCGTCTTTCCGTTTTGCTCTCCTTCGCAATATGTGCACACTTGGGGCCCGTCTTGTCTGAGATTCGAGGTTCGGGGCATCATGGCTAGGTATCCACAAGGCTGTAAGTTGAAGCAGCTAGAGATCAACATGCGGAAAAGCTACAGAACAAGAAGCTCTCGCATAGGGGCCTCAATAACTAGAGTAGGGTTTGGGGGTATGTTATACATTCTATAAGTATATAGTAAGGAATCCCCAAAATAGTACGTACTGCTAATTACTTAGGCTTCCGTCTTACTTGTGACTGGCCATGAACCTTCAACTACTCTGAAGGCTCCTGGGTTCGTGAACCCACTATTTGGGTTTAGGGTGTTGGGCCTTCGGGCTAGGGTTTAGGGTTTAGGATTTAGGGTGTTCAGGGTTTAGGGTGTTTAGGGTTTAGGGTTTAGGGTGTTTAGGGCTTAGGGTATATGGTCTTCGGGCTAGGGTTTAGGGTGTCTAGGGCCTAGGGTTTAGGGTTGACGGTTGTTCTACTTCCACGGCCTGTACAGCACAAAGTTCGGTGGGGTATCAACGTTACATGCGGCCATGTGAGTGGTTGTCAACAGGAAGTGGTTGGTGCAAGGCTGAGGCTTTGGGGCGTGTTGAGGATCTTTTTAAGGGCAGCGCTTGAAGCATCAAAAGAAGGTTTCCGTTGTTGCTACACACTGCAGAAGTCGGTTCCGTGGATCCGCTGAAACCCGGCATCCACGGACCTGAAAAATCGGAATAAGAGTCTAGGGTATGTCTAAGCGGACGTTACAGGGGACTATGAACTCTTGGTACTTCTGTTGATTATGCTGCACCTGGGCTACGAAGGAATTGTGTCTCAGCTATGAAAGGTGCTTCCGGCGACTAATGTAGGGGCCTTAATAATTAGAATAGAGTTTTGGGTTCCATAATATAACTATAGTATAAAATACCTCCAAGCCCTATTCTAATTATTAAGGCCCCTACATTAACGCGCAGTGGGTCACCTCGAGAGCCCCAGAGCCATTTTAGGGTTTAGGGCAATTTTACGGTTTAGGGTTTAGGGCCATTTTCGAACCCGTCAAGGACCCTGCAAAAGGTTCAGCTTGCAGCAGTCCTCGATCTCTTCTTTCGCCGTGTCGCTAAGCATCTGGCGAAAGCTGGTTCCACTACAGTGTTGCCCTTCGAGGCTAGCTGATTAGCTGCCAAATTTAAAAGAACCTCATATTGACATCCTATCAAAACCCGATCGAAACCTGTTCAGTGGCTCAGGGAATCGGGGCTTCGGATTCGTGGCTCATGATAAGGGTTTGCCAAGGAGGGCGGGGGAGCCAATACCGTCGACAGAACATCTGCCGAATGATGGGGCTAACGTAATTGGCGGTTCTTTTCCTGAGTCTGTTGGGATCCGATGTGCCTTCACTCTTTGGTCAATGTTGACGTGAAAAGTGTCGGGCTATTTGTGGTCTTCGAGATGAAGGCATCCAAACCCTCAAAAACTGGATTCTCTAGACAAGCAGGGTTACAAATTGCAACGCAGAAGCCTTCTGAGTGTTCCCAGAATCCCAGAGCCCTGAAACCGTGAAACGATCAAACCCGAAAAGACAGGAATCTGTAAGCCACTGGACCTAGACCCGGAAACATCATTCTGTGTCTCCCTCCTAGCCCTACTTGGAAACCTTTAAAGTCTCAAAGCCCCAACATCTAAGCCATGCCAAACCGCCCTAAAGCCGTGGCCCTCAACCCTATCTGCCATGCCTCCTTCTTCTCCGTTTTCTTGAAGACGGTGCCCTTGTACTTCTCCAAGCTGCCAAGTAAGGATTTAACAGGTCGTTGGACTGAGGCCCCTTTGGGATATTGGACGAGTACGGTACTCTTCAAGGGTTCTTGATTGATGGTTTAGGGTTGTGTGCTATTACTAGGCTTGCTGTGGTTATGATGACTGGCTTTACTGCTACTGCTGATTTCGGGTGTCCTTGTCACAACAACCAATTACTGCACTTCCTGCTATCGCTGTCACTGTTGCGTTGTTAACGCTGCCTGAACCCAAATAACTTACCTTCTCGAGGACTTGTATCAGGAAATCATATTTAAGGACTGTACAAAGGTAGGTTGCGTAGGGTCCAGGTGTTCTTTATTGGTAGTTTTGCTTGAAGATGCTGGCTTTCAGTTTGAACCAGGCCTCTCGTGCTCCGGGTTTAGGGCCCTAACCCTTAAGCCACTTAACCCTCAACATGTAAACCCGAATTCCCTACATAAACGGGTACTTCTAAATCCTACCGAATGCGGCGGGGGTTTTCGGCACTCAAAGTCAATCGCACGGTCTCGTAGCCTTAGGGTTGCGGCTTAGGGTTTAGGGTGGGGAGATTTGATTCGGTTCCTTTCCGTAAGTGCCACAGTGCAGGTAGGGCGTGCAAGGTTCATGGCATGTGAGCCTCCCCGCCCCCCAAAGAACACCTTTTGCGGCATCTACATACCACGAACAGTCACAAATACTTACTACAAGTAGTGCGTGTGGGGGAGCCGGGCAGGGGATGTGGTTTCAATAAGAAACAGCACAACAGATTGTACTGAGAACCTGCATCTTCTATGATTGTGAACAAGCAAGCATGACTGGTCAAGCATCTTCGAGGTTTTTAAAGGGGGCATACGGATGAATTAGGAAGGCCTGGAAGCTCACTGGCAACATCCTGCCCTATTTTTTGTATCCTAAGCAACATGAAATACGATACGTTGCAGGAAAGCCGACCAGCTGCAGGACTCGAAGCCAAAAGCAACTGCAGCTGCCAAGCCTACTCCGGAGATCCAATGCAGCCTTCTTGTTCCTGGGATCCCAAGACATCCAGAGTTAGGGTTTAGGGTTTAGGGCTTAGAGCACCGAGGTTTATGAGTTTGGGACTTTGCTAGAACACAAGCCACCAGCCTAGGGTTTGGGTCTGGGTGTATCTAAACATTGGGTTTAATGACGTGAGCCACCCTTTTTGGGGTGGTACCTGCTTCTGCACCAAGACCCCCTAAGAAGCCAGCCAGGTACCCTAAAAGGCCTAGGGACCCTCTAGGCACAAAGGAAAAGCTCCTACAGACTCAAAGAGACTCAACCATCGCATCAACAAATCTGCTTTGGGGGCGCTTCCAGATAAGCTAGGGCCTTACAAGCCTCGGCGTGAGGAAGAGCTACGAAAAAGCTCCAAGACCCGTCCAAAAGTGCCCGAAACCCTAAACCCGAATCCCTACACCCTTGAACCTTAAACCATTAAACCATTAAGCCCTAAACCCGAATCCCTGCACCCTTGAACCTTACACCATTAAACCATTAAGCCCTAAACCGCACCGCCTGAACTCCTCCGAACCCTCAACCTGCTGAGAAGATATCGTCTTCAGGATTTTGGGGATCTACCAATGTGGATGTTCCCGCGTGCGCTCGAGTTTAGGGGTCCTTCCATGACTACCTATAGTCTCCAATGTAGTTCCTTCTTGTTGGTGTAACCAGATTTATATTCAGGATCCTAAAACGCAACCCCAAAAAGGAACTACAATGGAGACTATAGGTACTCTCTTTTCGGGGGATGAGGGGCTCGGAGGCTGAAGTTTCAAGAACTTGCAGTTTTAGGGTCCTGTAGTAACTTTCTAAAACCCTAAACCCTAAACCCTAAACCCTAACTTTCTTTGATAAGGCGCCTTAGAAATGGGATGTTGCGAGCTTTTCGCGGGGTCTGAAGCTGAAAGCTTTCCTGTCGCCCTATAAGCCCAAAACCGCCTGAGGCCCAAGCCGAAACAGCAGAAGACCCTAAAGGCCCGAAGCCCGAGCTTTGAGGTTTAGGGTTTAGGGTTTAGGGTTTAGGGTTTAGGGTTTAGGCCCTAACCCTAAACTTTGAGCCCCCAAAATCCGACGCCCCTAGAGGCTAAACTGTTTTTTAAATCCTACCCCTCAGACTCTAAAATGTTTTTTAAACACTACCCCCTAGACTCTGAAATGTTTCGACGAGGCGCTTGTGGAGGATCTGGTTCGCAGCGATTTGGCCAGAGGCCTCCAGAGCCTTTGTTTAGGGTTTATAAGGCCTCAGGGCTTTGAGTTTCGGCGTTCACCCTAAACCCTAAACCCTAAATCTCTAAACCCTAAACCCTGAAAAGGAGACCCTGCAGGAAAAAGTTTAGGGTTTAGGGTTTTGGAGCCTTGCCCAGCTCTTGGTTCGTACTCGAAGGTTTTTGATGGTTTGGGTATCGGGGATCAGAAGGAGGTGCTCAGTTTGGGATATGGGACAATAAAACTGTATACCATCAGAAGATTCCACCACCTAGCTTACTACGCTGCCGTCTTATGGTAACCTAAACTACGGTGCCGCGGTGCCCTTTGCACTTTCCTATGAAAGGAGCACGCTGAATAGTTCATAGATATAAAGCAAAGCAGGAAACCCGAGCTGACACGGCTTATGGCTTACTGTAGAGTCTGCCAAACGGCCGCATGGAAGCGACCACATCTTCACCCAACAACCTAGGCATAGGGTTTAAATCGGTTTAAGGTTTAGGGATGCAAGACAGACCCTAAACCCTAAATCCCAACCCCTAGACCCTAAACCCTATAAGCCCTAGATGCTAGACCCTAAACCCTAGCTAAACCCTA
>CAJNDV010030974.1:26019-36775 GCA_905221635.1 Symbiodinium sp. CCMP2456 | reverse complement strand
CCTAAACCCTAAACCCTAATTATTTAAGGCCCCTAATTATCTAATTCGCCCTTCTATGAAGCCCTGGCGAGTTCTGGCAAACCTGGAAGCTCCAAGCCCAAGGCCCCCCCAAGAGAAGTCCCATAGTCCCCCTGAAAAAAAAAAACCAAGAACCCGAATGAGGGGTTTAGGGTTTTAGGGGTTTAGGGTTTTAGGGTTTAGGGTTTTAGGGTTTAGGGTTTTAGGGTATAGGGGTTGAGGGTTTTGGGGTTTAGGGTTTTAGGGTGTAGGGGCTTTGGGTTTTAGGCTTTAAGGTTTTAGGGTTTAGGGTGTAGGGGTTTAGGGTTTTAGGGTTTAGGGTTTAGGGTTTACCTGGAAATCCAAAAACCTACCGTTTCATGGGTTCCACCGTCGAATTCAGGGGTCATAACCTACTATTTCGTAGGGTTTGGCTTCACCGGTAGAGTTTAGGATTTAAGGTTTCGGGACCCTAAACCCTATAAGCCCTAAACCCTAAACCCTAAACCCTATAAGCCCTAAACCCTAAACCCTATAAGCCCTAAACCCTAAATCCTAGGATTTAAGGAGCTTGTAAGCCCTAGCCTGTAATTCCCCTCTTGACTCCCTGTCTCCTATTGATCCTACACCGGGTTTAGGGTTTAGGGTTTAGGGGTTTAGGGTTTAGGGTTTAGGTGACCCAAGAGCTGGAGTACGTGCGTTTAAGAAAGCCTCCCTCGGGAATCCAAAAATCTACCGTTTTAGAGTTTAGGGATTAGGGTTCCCTAAACCCTAAACCCTAAACCCTAAACCGATTTTGGTTTAGGGTTTTAGGGGTTCGAAGTTTTAGGGTTTAGGGGTTTACCTGGAGATCCAATGGCCTACCGTTTTATGGGTTCTACCTTCTAACTAAGGGGTGGGATTTATAAGGAATCTATAGGGTTTCTTAAGGGTTTAAGGGTTTAGGGAGGGTGGGAACCTACTATTTTGTAGGATTTGGGGGTCACGGGTGAACCCTCGCAATATAATTCCCAAACTCTACAACCAATATCATGGAGCCCGTATAGATTCCTCGAAGGAAACCTTTATGGATCTCCCAAAGGACACCTTATAATTAGATCCCTTTCTTCCTTCCTTCCGTCCGTCCTTCCTTCCTTCCTTCCTTAAGTTCACAATTTGGGTCCTTAAGCCCTAAACTCTAAACCCTGAGGTCGATACGTCGGAAGACTAAACCCTAAACCCTAGGCCCTAAACCCTAAACCCTAAGCCCTAAACCCTAAACCCTACGCCCTAAACCCTGAGGTCGATACGTCGGAAGACGGCATCCCCGCGGGTGGGGGAGCAGCGGGGTTCCGGGAATCGATTGCTCGGCCGAGGCAGGATCCAGCAAGGGCTCTTGAAGGGTATTACGGCTTGCGGGCTTTGGGGTTTAGGGTCTCGTGTTCATGTTTAAGGGTTCTTGAAGGTTCATTTTTAAAGGGTTCTGCGTGCGTTTTTTGCAAGGGCCTCAGAATCGAGTTATATAAGCACCATTTAGGGTTCTTTGAGGGTTTACGTAATACAGGGGCCTAAATGATTACCTATGCTATTGTGTGGGGGTTCCTTACTATAATTGTAGTATCATATACCCCAAAACCCTATTCTAATTATTAAGGCCCCTAAACCCTAAACCCCTATAGTACCCCATACAGAACCCTTTAGGGAACCCTATACAGTAACCCCAAAACCCTATTCTAATTATCAAGGCCCCTAAACCCTAAATCCTAAACCCTAAAACCCGAAACCCTAAAACCCTAAACCCTAAACCCTTTAAAGGAACCCTTTAAGGAACCCTTAAAGGATCCCTAAACCCTAACTATTAGTTAAGTCTTGGTTTTTGTGTTGGTCGGATGCCTTGCGGGTTGATGATTCAGAGCGAGAGCTGCGGCTTTCGGGTTCTGGGGGTTGGGGTTAAGAGGTTGGGTTTAGGGTTTTGGGTTTTGGGTTAAGGGTTTGGGTTAAGGGTTTGGGTTCAGGGTTTAGGGTTTAGGGTTTAGGGATAAGGTTTAGGGTTTGGGGTTTAGGGTTCATAGTTAAGGGTTTGGGTTCAGGGTTTAGGGTTTATGGTTGGGTTGAGGGTTTAGGGTTAATGGTTTGGGTTGAGGGTCAAGGGTCGGGTTTAGGGTTTGGCGTTGCCCATTAGGTCGAGGGTTTAGCTGCTGGGACTGGGATGCAGAACCTGATCATCGTGCCTCCGATCTCCGGTCTCTATGTGAAACTACGGTTGATGATAAAAAACCCTGCATTACCCATAACAAGTAATATACCATATTTTCCATGGTTTAGGGTCCTGAAGGTAGTGCAGGATTTATATCATCAACAGTAGGAATCAGTGTGAAAAGGCATTTGTTACGTCATCTGTCAGTTGCAGTAGAGAGTGAACGTTTCGATGCACAGGACACCGGACGCAACGCAAGGCATCGAGTATACGTCTGATTGTAGGACGTACGGGGTCGACTTACACCAGACTTGCACACCCCCACATGTACATACTTGGTCATAGTTGTTTATGTACCTGTTTATGTGTAGGAATAGCAGATGAATTAACGCAATGCATGCGGCGTGAAAAGTTTCGCGGAGAATCTAGATTAATTGTCAGGCAACATGAATCGTGCAGCATGTTCGTTGCATCTTTCCAGGTATGCATGCATCACTCCCTCCATCCATGCATGTGTGTGGATGTATGTATGCAAGTAATAAGTAGGTAAGTAAATAGGTAAGTAAGTAAGTAAGTAAGTAACTAACTAAGTAAATAAGCAAGCAAGTAAGTAAGTAAGTAAGTAAGTAAGTAAGCAAGCAACTATGTAATTAAGTAAGTAAGTAAGTAAGTAAGTAAGTAACTCTGCATGTATGCTCATTGTACATCACAAGGGACGGGTTCTCTCTCTCTCTCTGTACACTACCTGTCTTGCGCAATTCGGCATGGAGATGACATACACATGCCCGCGAAGGATAGGTTCAGAGCTATGTGTGCATGTGTATGCGTATATTATCTGCGGTTACATACATACATACATACATACATGCATCCATAAATACATACATACATGAGTTACAGTACATTAGTTACACTACATTCCACTACAGTATGTTACGTTGCATTGAGTTTCTTTACATGCATGCATTTATACATATATACATACACACACACATACATATATGCACACACACACACACGTACCAATATACATATATATATATATATATAGAAACATGCATGTATATGTATATATATATATATACATACATACACATGTATAATGTATATATGTAAGCATATATACACGATAAAGCATAATATGTAGACGGAGGCCAGCTAGCTGGATAGATCTTCTGGGTGATGCATCACAATCTGGAGTACGCGAGAAGTAGGTAGCTGCTTTTGCACGTCAGCCTGTGCCAGGAGACGGCAGGGACGCCCCTGCACCCAGAGCCCGAGGAAGAGTTCAGGAGGACCAGGACAGCCACAGCAGAGCTTCACCAAGCCGTGAGGGCCCAAAAGCGGCTCCAAGAAAAGCAGTTCGCGGGCGGAGCCGCTCTCAGTCCGAGCGACGGATGCGAGAAGAGGCCCGAAGAAACCTTCGCGATGATCGCGATGTGCGGGACACCCGTGAGGCCCGGAATGTACGGAGCCCTGGCCGGCCTGTGGGCAAAGGTCCCCGTGAGGCCCAGCAGGGCCCCAAGGCCGAAAAAGTGCGCAGCGCGGCGTCGCCTCGCCGTCGCTCGCCACGGCCGCGCTCGCGCTCGCGACGGCCGCGCTCCCGCTCGCCGCGCCGCTCGCCGCCACGGCGGCGAGCATCGACTCCGAGGCGCAAGGTCGAGATGCGGCGCTCGCCCAGGGATCGCCGCCGCAGCCGCAGTCGGTCGGCCCGTCATCGCACGCTGCGCTGAGGCCTATATCCCAGAGAGAGCCCGGCACCTCTTAAGGTCTCAACTGACGAAGTCTAGCTACTCAGAGACGTCAGCTGAGATACGACGCCATGTTGCGAAATTAAGGGGGGGTTGAGCTCTCTCGGCGTGCGGCTGGATGATTGGATGGGACCAAAGATGCAGATCTGAATAGTTAGCAGATCTGTCAAGGCTCATCCCGTAGATGTGCCAAGGTATGTTCTGGATGACGTATATGTACAAGACGAATCAATTCAACATGTGCGGTGTGTATTTGCACTCTTCGTATTTGTGTTATAAATACATGTCAACATTGACACGCACGCATGTCTGCACATATGTTTGTGTGTATGCAAGTAGATAAGGCATGTATGTATGTATGTATGTATGTATGTATGTATGTATGTATGTATGTATGTCTACATGTTGTGCATGAACCTAACTGCATGCACATATGCAGATGGCAACATCGTGCTTGCCCCACGCTTTTTGCATCTTGCTCAAGCAGAGTCTTGATGTCGTTAAACGAAGATTGCTTGCTCGTTGTCCAAGACACAACCTTGGCGAATCGGGACGGAGGCAAGCGGCAACTACTAAAAAAGTTCGCCATGCACCAGTGGAGACAGCATCCGACCAATGTGCATATGCATCATCTGGGCAGTACTACCCCAATTCGAACTGCTACACTTTTATGCAGCCTCTCTGAAGCAACCAAGCACACAACAGCCGTACAGCAGTGCATCTTTGAGCCAGACCTTGTCCCAATTGTTCTGGCCTGAAATGAAAGTTCAACCAGCTGTTTCTGTGCAAAGCTGTGAGGAGGACCCCTCAGTCACTCAGGGTTGGGGTTCAGCATGAACTGCTTCAGCCATACTTCTCAGCGCATGGACTGACCCCAGAAGTACCGGTATGGGCATACTCGCACAAAGCATAGTTAAAGCCGTGCTTCCCGATAGACAACGCCTACAGCTTGGATCTGTGCCAGTGTGTAAGTTGCAGTTAAAGATACTCCACACCCCGAGCTCTAATAACCGAAAACCCGAAACATGAAATTCCTTCTCATATGGGGGGCCTTAATAATTAGAATCGGGTTTGGGGGCCCATTATACTATAAATATAATAAGGAACCCCCAAAATACCATAGGTAACTATTAAGGCCCCTATATTAACGGGTTTAAGGTCAAGCGTTTAGGGTAGTGTGTCTTTCTGCTTAGCACAAGTCTAACACGAGGGGCATGTCGTGTCTTGAGCCCAGAGACCACCAGGCATTACAATTGTGAAAGGCCTTGCACCGGGTCAGTATGCCCACCCATGCAGTGAGCATGCCCATCACTTCGACACCTCTGTTGACATGACGCGTGCACCTTAAGGGCCGTGCACCTTGTGTGGGAGTGAAGTTTCAATGAGAAGACAAGTTACTCTGTTCAGAATCACACATGCAACATCTCACCAGCTTGCGCGAACGTTGAAAGCATCGGTCATCAAAGCTGCACGAAGCCAGAGAACAAAGAACCAAGACATCCGGCTCCTCAATTGACAATCACGATGACAGATCGCTGCTTACGATTTTCACCCGATCACAGCGATCCTGACGCAAGGCTGCTGCAACTGCCGCTGCTTCTTTTCCTCCTTCATCCACCTCCTGCTCCTACAATGCTTGAGCTGAGCCCTAATCCACTAAATCCCATAGAACCCTTCTTAAGATACCCTTATACCTGTAAGGGTCGGCACAACGAGTAAGAGTAAGACTATTCCCTGATAGTTCCTCCTGTATTATAGTGTATTATAAAGGCCCGTATAGCACCCTAAACCCTAAAACTTAAGCCCTGAACCCTAAACCCTAAACCCTAAACCCTAAACCCTAAACACTATCAGACTCCTAATGGAACCCCTGAAATCTGTCCGACTGTTCCTGAATCTGGCCAGCCGTGGGTCTAAAGCTATCTCTTAGACCCGGTGTATGGTCTGCCAATGCCAGGCCTGACAGGGCTTATGGAGTAGGGGTTTAGGGGTGTTTAGGGTTTTAGAGGTTTAGAGATTTAGTTGGTTTTGGGGTTTAGAGTTTGGAGTTTTAGGGTTTAGGGCCGTAAACCCTAAACCCTAAACCCGGGTTTAGAGGTTTCGCGGTTTAGGGTGTTTTGGGAGTCAGGGCTTGCAGGGTTTTACAGACTTGAGCCTGTCTGGGACCCCAATTTAAGATGTGTTGGTAAAGCCCACGCCCGAACATGGAAGCCTACAAATTGATTGCCAATATCATTCCTCTGGGTCCCTTCTTATAACTATACTACAAAGGAGCCCAAAACCGCATTCTACGCACGAAGGCCCCTACATCAAACCCTAAAAAACCCTAAACCCTAAACCCTAAACCCTAAACCCCTAAACCCTAAACCCTAAAAAAACCCTAAAGGGGTCTGAGATCGACGGCCCAGGGTTTTGGATTTGAGTTTTCAGGTGTAGGGCAGCACCAAGAGAGTAACGTAGGGGCCTTGATATTTTGGGGGGTTCCTTATTATAATTAAAGTATAAAGGGGGCCCCGATGCCCTTTTCTAAATATTAGGGCCTTGATATTTTGGAGATTCCTTATTGTTATAATTAAAGTATAAAGGGCCCCAAAGCCCTTTTCTAAATATTAAGGCCCCTATACTAAGGTTGTAGGGCTTGGCGTTTGGAGAGTGCGCGAAGTTTAGCGTTGACTTTCAGGCATTTCAGGGCTTGCGTAGGCTTTAGGTGTCATCCTCACACCTATAGGCCTGAACCCTAGCCGGCAAGCCCGAACCAAAAACCGACCGAACACTGAGAGCATACACCGTTATCCCAACCCCAAACCCTAAACCCTAAACCCTAAGCCCTAAACCCCTAAACCCTAAACCCCTAATCTCTAAACCCTAAACCCTGAATCCTAAACCCCTACACCGTAATCCCAACCCCAAACCTGAAAGCAGATTACAGACGAGGAGTGGTCTTGGCACATGCGGTAAAATGGAACCCTAAACCCAGACTTAAACCGTAAACCCACAGGGTCCAAAGGACCCGGTAATTATATAAGGTACTTTGGTTGCGGATAGTAGATTCCTAGGTTCATATTTGGGAGAGTATATGATGATTCGGTATTTGTACCCTACACTAAACCCGAAACCCTAAACACTAAAACCCTAAACCCGAAACCTCAAACACTCAGCCCTAAACCCCAAATCCTGAACCCTAAACACTATGATAAATAAGAAGAACCCAAAGGCAGTGGATCCCAAATGACTTATCTGACCTATAGGACACTAAACGACTCAAATCACTAAACCCTGTATTGCAAATCCTGAAGCCTACGATTGTGCTGGTCCTTAGGTCAAGGCTGATTTGCTGAAGCCTCTTGAGCCGCGACAATACGGAACGGTTTAGGGTTTAGGTTTTAGGGTGTAGGGTTTCGGGTTTAGCGTTTCGGGTTTAGGGTTTAGGGTTTAGGGTTTAGGGGAAATGCGACTCGCGGAAGAGGCACTTCGAAACAAGTCCTGGTTACAGGAGCCTGAAGGGAACCCTCTAAGGTCCCTTAAAGGGACCCTTTAAAGGGGGTACCTATAAGAGATCCCTTTAAGGGGTTCCTTTCCAGAGATCCCTTTAAGGTCGTGGGTACTTCAGAAAAGCCTCTCGCAAGGCCTGGGTCAATGTGTGCGGAGTGGGTCGGATCACAGAGACTCTGTAAGAACGTTGTCGACAAAAGTCAAGATTTTCGGTACGCTTCAAAGACTTGGTTGAGGTTTTGTCACCAAATTTATCATTCCATTAGACAGTGTTTCAGAGTTTTAGTTACTCGTTCTGCCGTTTGCAGTGCCAGCAACATAACCTTTATCCCGAGACCCTAAAACCCACGCGACTGACAAAAGGCACACAAGAGATGAAATGAATTATGCAATACCTTAAATTGTTATTCGCATATTAGGTTTAATGTTACTTCTTTGTTGTAATACTAATGTTTTTCAACTTTAAACGCGCCTGTGCCGCCCTAAACATTGCGAGGTGTTTCATGTGCCGACGCTCCGGGACTGCACGAGTGGGACTCAGGGCTGGTGTCAGACGGCTGTTGCAAGCGATGTGTACCGGGCTCTGTACACATGCATACATGCATACATGCATGCATACGTACATACAATACATGTACACATGCATGTGTATGTGTAAAGGTATCTGTATATGTATGTCTGCATGTATGTATATATGTATACGCATCTGTGTATGTGTATACATACATATATATATATATATATACACACATACATATGTACATATTGGTTTAAATCTATATCGTATGTGCATATACATATGTATACATATATATATATATATAATATGATACAATATACATGTATGCTCCTTTTTGTACACGTTTTCACGGTTGTACATCGTTTGATAGGGGTTTGCTACCAGGAGTGGCGTGGTAAGACCATGTTTGGCGAAGCTGCACCACCACCGCCACCGCCAACGCCGCCAACGCCGCCACCGCCGCCACCCAGCAGCAACAGCAACAAAAAGAGCAGCAGCAGCACAAGCACCAGCACCAGCACCAGCACCAGAAGCAGCAGCAGCAGCAACAACCGGAGCCGGAGCGCAAGCGCCAATGCCAACGCCAACAGCAACAGCAACAACAACATCCGCAGCAACAGCAGCAGCAACCGCAACCACGCAGAGAACTATAACAT
Source organism: Symbiodinium sp. CCMP2456 (assembly GCA_905221635.1). Lineage (NCBI taxonomy): Eukaryota > Dinophyceae > Suessiales > Symbiodiniaceae > Symbiodinium > Symbiodinium sp. CCMP2456. The sequence continues at coordinate 28,183 of CAJNDV010030974.1, read as the reverse complement.
TCGCGACAACAACACACAACCACACACACACACACAAGCAAAGACGGGACAGCCAACGACTGCGATAACCACACAACAGCGACGGCGACAGCGACAGTAACAGCAGCAAGTTCAGCAGCAGCGACAACAGCAACGAACAGTAACAAACATCACATGAGTAATAATAGGAATAGCACTAGCGGCAATGATACCAGCTATAGTGGAATACTATCACACATTGACATTGAGAGCCCTGACAGGTCAAAGTCAGAGCTTTGAAGAATTAACTATGTGGAAGACTGCGCATACATCATGAAAAGTGTCGTTGTCCTGTCATCGTTGCTGTCATTGCCATGGAATCAGCAGCTGAAAGCACGTTCGCCATGCAGTCGTTTGACCTCATGCCCATAGTCGTGGTGGTCGCTTCAGTTACGTGCGGCCGCCGTCGTGGTCCAATACCCTAAGGGTCCATGTACCCAAATAGAGATACTTTGGCCTTAAAGTAGTCCCTATATAGGTACTTTGGGGCCACTGTATATCCTATATGAGTACATGGACCCTTAGGGATATCAGAAGCCAGAGCCATCGAGGCGGGCTGCCGGCCCCGCGGCTCTTGCTCTTCCACTTGTTGCCCCTCGTTTGCATGCATTCGGGTTTAGGGTTTAGGGTTTAGGGCTTCGCTCAGGCCAGCCCAGTTCCCGAAATCATCCAAATTCCGAAGCTTCAGATTCAGGACCCAAAACTCATGCGCTGCAGCGCCTTTACGCACATGAGCCGTACTTCGACATCCGCTAAAGGGTTTAAGTTCTAATGCCCTGACTGAAATGTGTCAACATTCGTCCGCTAGTCCTTCAACTAAGTCAGTTGAGTTGAACCTGTCTGCAATCCTTCCCGTGGATCTCGCCAAGAAAAGAGTTCAGGGCCTTTAGGGTTTAGGGTTTAGGGTTGCACATAGCTGCGTGTAGCTGCCAAAACCCAGTTTCTAAACCCTCAAAGAAAGGCTTACCCTTGCATCCATGTCCTATTCAACCTGAGAAGGAATCCCATGAACCCAACACCCTTGACTGTCAGCCCTGAAATGGTGGGTTTGTGGCCTTTACTTGTTTGAACTTTGGCTTTTGATAGCCTTAAACCCTAAACCGTAAATCCTAAACAAGGGAGACTTCCTAGTCATACTCTCCGGTCACTGCTGCCCTAAACCCAAGTACGTGCTTCCTAGGTGCATTGGGCCTGCTAGCTGTGGCACTTATACAATGCAACATACTTGTTATGACCTTCTTCATTTCAAGACCCGTTAAAAGCAAAACAACCAACAACAACCTACACAGGCCCTTTCCCCAAACCGCAAGCCCGAAGCCCTCAAAGCGCTTGAAGCTTTGGGCCCAGGCTGACATGCCGCGTGTGCGCGCTGGAATATCATGCGGGCCATGAGGCATCCCAGAGCAGCCCCAGAGGGGATCCATGAGATTTAGGGTCCAGGGTTTATGGCCTTTACGGTTTCAGTACTTTAGGGACTTTAGGGCAAACCCTCAACCCCAAACCCTTAAGCCCCAAACCCTAAACCCTAAACCCCTAAACCCTAAACCCTAAACCCCTAATCCCTAAACCCTAAACCCCTAAACACCTAAACCCTCAACCCCAAACCCTTAAGCTATTTTTTCCTGGAGCTTCGGGTGCTTCAGGTATACTGGGTTTCAGGTATCGGGTCCTTCGGGTTGACAGAAGGTTTCGAGTATTGATTAGGGTAGAGGCCTTAATGATTGCCTATATTTAGTTTTAATTTTTTGAGGGGGGTCCAGAATATAATGGCATAACATACCCCACAACCCTATTCTAATTATCAGGGCCCCTACATGATATCGGTGTTTACTGGTTATGGTAGATCGCCGTTTCTTCACAATAGGGCTACCTTCTTTTTAGGCCGGTCCACACAAACCCTAAACCCTAAACCGTACCCGCGTTTTTCACACCTTAAGGTCCCTCTTCCTCCAGCTTTCTCCAGTTTAGCCCCGAAGGAGCTCTGCAGGGAGTCGCCTCTCGAGCCTTCTGCAGGGGTGCTTAGGGTTTAGGGTTTCGGGTTTCGGGTTTAGGGTTTCGGGTTTCGGGTTTAGGGTTTCGGGTTTCGGGTTTAGGGTTTCGGGTTTAGGGTTAGGGTTTCGGGTTTAGGGTTTAGGGTTTAGGGTTT
>CAJNDV010030972.1:15623-31852 GCA_905221635.1 Symbiodinium sp. CCMP2456 | reverse complement strand
CCCCCCCCCCCCCCCCCCGACCCCCAAACCCAAACACTATAATTCGGGAGAGGTGTTTATCGACCTCTCCTTAAGAGAAGAAGCCCTCCAACCCTGAAGCTTCTAAATCCTACGGTGAATGATATAAATCGTGTATTACGCAGAAAAAGGAATATACCATACTTCCCATAGCTTACGGTATTGAAGCTGATGCAGGGTTTATATCATCAACAGTATTTCCCACAGTCCTTCAACCCCGAAACCTGGAAACCGTTCAACCCTGCAGCCTATCCCCTAAACCCGTAAACCCTAAACCTCTGCGTCCCACTATAGATCCTATAATCTAAAGCCCTTAAACCCTAAACCTTAAAACCCTAAACCTATTCTTAACCCTATACCCTAAACCCTAAACCCTAAACCGTGCAGGAGTGGCTCCTCAGATCTCAGAGCTTGCTTGGCCAGGCAAACACACCGGGATCGGTTTAGGGTTTACCTACAGGTGGTAGCAGGGGTCTCCCCTTGAAGGGGACCCTACTTATGGCCCTCTGAAAAGGGACCTTGGTTGAGAGGGTCTATATTTCCAAGGGTCCCCCCAATCCTATAGTCTCCATTGTATTTCTTTTTTGGGGTTCCTTAGTATAACATTGGTTAAACCCCAAAAAGGAACTACAGTGGAGACTATAGGTAGGGCAGTGAGCCACGGGTTTGGGTTTCAGGGTTTTGGGGTTTCAGGTTTTGGGATTTCCGTGTTTCTGAGTTTAGGGTTAATTAGAGGTCTCAGGTTTTGGGATTTCAGGGTCTCTGGGTTCAGGGTTTCAAGGGTTTAGGGTATAGGGTATAGGACATTGGAGGTTACGATTTTGAGGGTCCGGTATTGGAGTTTAGGTGCTTGGAACTCCCAGTTGCAGTGTTCTGCCTTGTTCCTGCAGGGGGGTGGGCTAAGTTTAAGGGGTTTTTGGTAACTATGGAGGTTTCCGAAAATACGTCCCCTAATATAATACCCCAAATAATAGGGATGCTTATTATAAAGACCCCAAAATAAGGTACCCCTAATTTGCGGAAACTCCCATATAGGGTTGTGGCCGCCCGGTGCTATCCGTGTAATGCATGTTCAGCCTGGGTCCGATCGGTTGTCTCCGTCACAGAAGCCCGAGTGCGAACCCAATTTTTTGGTACAATTAATATCCTCAAACGCTAAAACCATCCTGTACCCTAAACCCAAAACTGTTAGTCCTACAACTCCATATCCCGACAGAACGTCTGAGTTGTTACTATGCACGCGGCTGAATGTGTCTCGAAACGTTTCGGAAAGCGTGACAGAAAACATCGTGGACAAGTAGGTTTAGTGCCGTGCTGAGAGGGCTTCAACTAAGGCTTACGATTCTTTTGGTCTTGAACTGACACTTAGAGAAAGGGCTCATAGGGGTTCAATGATGAGGAATACTAGTTATAGCTCTTATTGTGCCGGTCTATACATATGTATATATAAATATGTGTGTATATATATATATATATAATGGCATGGCATGGCATGGCATGGCATGGAATGGAATGGAATGGAATGGAATGGAAGCTGGTTATATAGACGTATAATATTTGAACTTTAGTAGACCCCAGGACCCCATTCCAATTCATACGTCCCCTGCATCACACAACCCGATTATGGATCCCTGTTAGGATCCCGAAAAGTTTTCCGTAGCATTAGTTAGGGAGACCCCTTACTTGTGCCTCTCTTACAAACTTTGGGGTTTAGGGTTTCTAGCTTAGAACTTTCCGATTCCGACCAGATCTCAGCTGTCGACCACCTGATGGTCCGAACCTGAGCAGTGAGCATTGGAGGGTGGGTCGAGGGTGGGTCATACGGACCCTCTAGGAAAGGTGTCTTTATCAGGATTCTAAGAGGATCTACGTGGGTTTATACTGGCTCGCGCCATGGTCACGGTTTTCTTGAGGAGTTTAGGGTTGCGAATTTTCGGATTTGGGGTTCAGGGTTTGTAGGATTGTTGGGGGGTTTGGGTTGGTTCGGTTCTAGGTTTTGGGAGTTCATCGGTTTGGGGTTTTGGGTTTCTGGCTTTGGGCTTCCATGGTTGAAGGGTCCTGGAGTGAAGATACCTGCGTTCGGCAGCGTCGGGGTTTCAGAAGCCTTGTACTGCGACTATTTTTTCTGTTGTTTAGGGTTTAGGGAATTCTTCGCCGGTTTTTGTTGTTTAGGGTTCACGGTTCCCTAAACCCTAAACTCTAGACCCTCTGCGTTGAGAGCTCAGGTTGCCGAGTCGAAGCATCAGTCGTGCCATTTCCGAACATATCCGAGCTTTGTAGCATTATACCAATTAGCACTCTGATCCCCTAAACCCTAAAACCCTAAACCTTAAACCCTAATACCAATTTTCACCCTGATCCCTAAACCCTAAACCCCAACCAAGCCTTGAACTAATCCTTCAACACAGAGCTTTGTAGCATCATGGCCTCTGTGCTGCAGGTCTTGCTGCCTCTAAGTGGCAGGTCGCTGTCTGTGGAGGCTGAGCTGGAAGCATCAGTCGATGTGTTTAGGCTCAGAGTGCAGAGATCTCTAGGCGGGAAGAAGGGCTGGCTGTTGAACTCCACCGGTCGCGCTCTGGATGGGCACTCAACGCTTCAAGAATCTGGTCTCCAGTCTGGTGATACCTTGACCTGGCATGTAGGGCAGGTCCAAGTACAAGCCTGCAGCCAGGCAGTGGCCGCCATCCTCAGTGATGGTTCTGTCGTCACTTGGGGTCATGTGGACTATGGAGGTGACAGCAGCTCTGTGCAACATCGGCTGAAAAGGGTGCAGCAAGTACAAGCTTCTTCCAAATCCTTCGCTGCAATTTTGGATGACGGGTCCGTTGTGACCTGGGGAAACCCCAGGTGCGGTGGCGACAGCAGCGCTGTTCAAAATCAATTATGCAGCGTGACTCACATCCAGGTCGCTGTTCCGCGAATGCGTATCAAACTATAGTAGGCACTTAGTAGGTATTTTGGGCCTCAAAAGTATATACTGTACTATCAAGAGAACTGGAGACTAGAGGTACATGTGAAACGCTTTACCCATCAGGCCTCTTCTGGGTCCTTTGCCGCGATATGTGGTGATGGGTCTGTCGTGGCTTGGGGTGACCCCGGCCACGGCGGTAATTGCAGTCAAGTTCAAGACCAACTCAAGAACGTCCGGCAGATCCAAGCCACTTTACGCGCGTTTGCAGCGATCCTGGCTGATGGCTCTGTTGTGACATGGGGCCATAAAGCTGCTGGAGGCAATTCAAGTGCAGTTCAGAGTCAGTTGAGGTGTGTATACCAGATCCAATCCTCGCAACGAGCTTTTGCTGGCATTCTCGAAGATGGGTCCGTTGTAACATGGGGGGATGTCGAGTATGGTGGATGTAGCAGTGCAGTGCAAGGCCAGCTAAAGACGGTGCAGCAGATTCAGTCCACAAGCGGAGCCTTTGCCGCGATCTTGGCTGATGGATCTGTCGTCACCTGGGGTGCTCGTGGCTATGGTGGGGGCTCGGAGATGGTGCAAGCTCGGTTGAAGGATGTGCGCCAGATTCAGGCATCCTCTGCTGCCTTTGCGGCGATCCTGGGCGATGGATGCGTAGTTACCTGGGGATTTGAGGCTTGGGGTGGTAGGAGCTTGTCCGTGCAGGACCAGTTGAAAGATGTTCACTGCATTCAAGCCTCCATGGGAGCTTTTGCCGCAATCCGTTGCGATGGATCTGTCGTCCTCTGGGGCAGCTCCATATTCGGAGGCAACTGCACCCTCGTGCAAGCTCAACTAGAAGATGTTCAGTGCATCCAAGCCTCGGACAGCTCCTTTGCTGCAATCCGTGGTGATGGATCTGTCGTGACATGGGGTGATCCAGATTACCTCAGCTGGGCACAGGCGAACACTGGAGGCGACAGTGCTGTGGTGCAACAGCAGCTGGTGGACGTGCAATTCATCCAGGCTTCTAGCTTCTCATTTGCTGCTGTTCTCGCGGACGGGTCCGTTGTAACCTGGGGTGATGCTCCAAACGGTGGAGATAGCAGCGCTGTGCAGGATCAGCTGCGAAGCTCAAACGCGTCCCTTCCCTGCAGCTTTTGCAGACCCAACCTGTCGACCCTAAGCCCTAAACCGGCCCTAATCCCTAAGCCCCAAAGCCCTGAACTGCTAAACTTGGCCCTAAACCCTAAACGGTCCCACCAAGACAGGCTCTGCCCCGAGAATTTCAACAGGGTTACGGCCCGCCAAAGGTTTCTTGTTTGGGGGTTTAGGGTTTAGGGCTTAGTGAGTGGGCCCAAAGCGGGAGGGCAGTCCGTTTCATCAGTGCATGTGGCCACAGGACGAGCTGATACCCTAAACCCTAAACCCTAAACCCTAAACCCTAAACCCAAACCCTAAACCCTAAACCCTAAACCCTAAACCGTCCCAAATTCATGCTGGGGACCATTCCTTCAAGTATAGTGCGACTTCTCAACAGGGAACATCAACCCGAACCCTCAAAGCTGTTCCGTAAAATGTAATAGGATGTTTCTTAAACGGGACTTGCCAATTTCGTGATCCTGGAGTTGTTGATATTAGGGATTCAGGGTTTCGGGTTTAGGGTTGTTGATACCCCGCATCGGGGAGGTTCAGGACAGCGTTTCTCGGTTCACACTGATTGAGGATTAGGCTCAAGAAAGCATGGGCATGTGAGTGTGTGTTTCTCCCTCCCTCTCCTCCTATAAAAACCGTATTCAAATAAACAAACAAGTGTGTGTGTATATATACAAGCATATCTGCATATATATATATATATATACACATACTCACATGCGCGTGAAGTACTACATGTGTATCGCCCCCATACACACATGCATGCAGGCATGCAAGCATCCCTCCATCCATCCATCGATCCATCCATCCATCGATCCATCCATGTGTACATGCACGCATGCGTACATATACACACATATGATTTAGCTTGTGACCCTTCTTATGATACGTCAGGCTAGAAACTCCTTGAAAGGGACCAGGTTAAGGGGGAATCGATTACAATAAACCCCACAAAGTTGGAAACCGGGTCAAGGACAACTAGTGCTGGGATTCCCCATGCAGGACTCTGAAGGATTGAGGCTATTGGGTTTCTAACTTTTGGGCTTCTACTGTACGCACTATTGAGAGAGATGCGGCCATCCGCAAAGATCGCTGAACGAATTGACCCTAAGCCATTCGGCGATGCCTCGAACAAGCTTTGTTTGGTGTACCTTCATACGGATCCTTACCATTATGTGAGGAATAATCCTTAAGGAAGGGGCTTTGGAAGAGAATCTCTAGGTGAAGCACTGTAGGCCAATATTTCCGCCAAATGCTGTTTGTGTTTACGGCCTTCGCGTTCTCTCCGCAGTTCCTAGTTTAATGTAGAAGCCTAAATAATACTCATATTATTCCATAGGGCCCCTTATTATGACTACACTACAGAGGAGCCCAAAGTCCTGTTCGAATTATTCAGGCCCCTACAACAACGTTGAATTGACTGCCTGACTGGGCAGTATGGGGATTGGAGTTTTGGGTTTAGGGTTTCAGGACCTTCTAGATTCAACCCTAAACCCTGAACCCTAAGGCCCTAGATTAGGGTTTCGGGTTTAGGGTTCTAGATCCAGCCCAGACTGAGGGGATGCCTTCATTTGGGGAAATAAAGGGCTCCGACTCCCTAAGCCCAAAACCCTAAGTATTATATAGGGGCCTTAATCAGTACCTATATTATTATTTTATTTTATTTTTTTTTGGGGGGGGTCCTTCTAATAATTAAAATATAATGGGCCCCAAAACCCTATTCTAATTATTAAGGCCCCTATACTATAGAACCCTTATAGCCCTCATGGTATCCCTTTTCAGGAGCCCTTCAAAGGAACCCTATTCTAACTCTTAAGGCCCCAACATGCGCCCAAGGCCCTGGTATCCATGGCGATCCATGACGTGGGACATCCTGGGAGGAGTCCGAGCAAGTTCCGGTTTCGTAGGGACTTTATTACTCAAAGGGTCCAAAGTACCTGTATGGTAAAATGTAGGGTTTCTATATTAGGATTCCTTATTATGATTTGGGAAAGCGTCCCCCATAACACTACCTAGGACCCTTTGAGTTAATAACGTTCCCTAAACGGGTTTGTATAGAGTTTAGGGCTAAAGGGGTTTACTAGCAGTGCCAGTACCAGTATTAGTACTAGTGCTGGTACTAGTACGGGTGCTGTTTTCCGCGAAGTTCGGTGCTGGTGATACGTTTTCGGGCTTCTGGGCCCAAAGCCCAGGCATTGCGAAGGGTGCTCATCTTCAAGCACGGGCAACGCCCCTGAACCGTGAACCTTGCAGTAGCCAGCTCAGGTTCTGGAGCTTAGTTAGTTTCAAAAGCCAATATGTTCTTAAGCCCTGCTTTAAAGCAACCGATCTCAAAGCACCTCGAGCCGAACAACAAACAGACTAGGCCCTAAACTGACAAACATTGGTCTGCTGCACCTTTAACCGTGAGCCCTAAACCCTGTACGCTGTACCCTATACCCCGAAACCGTCCCTAAATCCTAAACCCTAAACCCAAAGCCCTAAACCCTAAAACCTTAACCGGCTGTTGCAGGAACAACCTCTTCCATTCGAAGACGATGAGTCCTCTTGCCATCACCTACAACGACAAGAGCATCCTCGAGCTCTTCGGCCCACCTTGGTAGTTTTTGGTTTGGGGTTAGGGGTTTAGGATTTAGGGTTTAGGGTTTAGGGTTTAGGGTTTGGATAGTTTAGTAGATCATTACCTTTAGGGTTTAGGGTTTAGGGTTTCGGCCCACCTTGGTAGTTTAGTATATCATGACCTATAGGGTTTAGGGTTTAGGGGTAGCTCCATTTGTCGGTTTAGCCAAGTTTCTATTGGGGATCCTAAAAGGTAAAGCCAACAATGGACTTCAATGGAGACGATAGGTATAGCATCAGAGCTAGGACAATGTATAGTATCCAGTATACGTCCTTCGAATACTACTGTATGATAACAAATATTACAGCATCACAGTTCGGGATTGTTTAGAGGGTTTGGCAGTGTTTTGCCCTACACCTTTTGTGGAAGTTCTGCTGAAAGGCTCTGAGGACTTATGACTAGAGGTCCTTCTTCGCAAAGACCGCTCGTTCTATAGAAGACTTTGGGGCTATGTTGCCTTGGGTTTCGGGCCCTACGTCAGGGTCCTGCGAGTGAGATATGTAGTGTCCTCTTAGCGCTCTTGCTGTATGTTCAGCGCAACGTGAACAAGTTGTTTGGGGTATGGGACGGCATCGAGCTGCTCTTTAACCTTGTTCGTGGGAAAGCTAGGTTTGGAAATTCGGCGTTTGCCATCTCGGAACCCGTCCTGGACTACAACGCTCAGCGAAAGTCATTCATCTCTTCTCTCGCAGCTTGCTTTCGAAGCAAACTCCGGTCACAGGTAAGTTGGAAATTCAACCCTTAAGGTTTTGATGTTTGAGATCTTTGAGAGCTTCCTCACCCGGACCTCTTCCCACCAACGCAGGATTTTAAATTTTGCGGCTGATTGTTCTAGTGTGTATCGTGCATTCAGTAACAGTAGGGCCCTCAACTCTCGACCCGAAAACCTTGAGGCCTGAACCCTAGACTCTCAGCCTGAAGCCCTAATATGCAAGACTGGATAATTGCCAATATCGTTCCTCAGGGTTCCTAAACCCTAAACCCCTAAACCCCTGAATCATAACCCTACCCCTAAACCCTTAAACCCTTATTATATAAGTATATTATAAAGGAGACCAGATCCCTATTCTAGGTAATGAGGGCCCCTACATTAAACCCCTTCACCATCTCAGCGACTCAGCTACTCACTTGGGCTTTACAGTGACCTGTCGAAACCTGCATTTGTGTGTAGGTTCCCCTATCAACTCATGCTCGAGTACCACGATTTAGAATCAGAACCTGCACACACTAAAGCAGGTTATGGTAGTTTAGAGTAGCCCTAAGGGTCCAAGTACCCATTATTTAAGGACTTTGCGGCCTTTCTGGGTACCTAAGACCATAAATAAGGACTACTTGGACCCTTAGGGTGAGGTTTTGATTTGCCTTCCTAGGATGAGTTGAGAGATTGGCTTAGGGGTCCCCGAACCCAGAACTGCAAAGCCCACTGCCCGAAGGGTCCATGTACCCACACAGTATAGCCTTTGGCCTTAAAGTATTCCCTATATAGGTACTTTGAGGCCAGTATAATAATATATATATATATATGTATATGTATATGTAGATAGTTATATATACATACATACATACATACATGCATACATACACACACACACACACACATGTATATATATATATACATACATACACTCTCTCTCTCTATATATATATATATGCATACATATATACTATTTAGGCACATGGGTCCTTAGGGTTTTGGCTCGGAAGGTTGCTGGTGTTGGGCTAAGCATCTTCAGCCAAGGAACTTTCATGCCGCGACTGCCTTCGAAATTATGCAGAAGGCTCGGCTGTACAGCACCGTGCTGCGGCTGATGATGGTCATGATGTTGCGGTGTTGTCTTCGTGCTGGCGATGAAGGTGGCGACGCTGTAACTGTTGTTGTTGATGATGATGGCGTTGGTGATGAGGATGACGATGATCATGACGACGACGACGATGATGATGATGATGGTGCGTGATGAGGGTGATGACGATGATGGTGATGATGATGATGATGATGATGATGATGATGATGCTTTGATTATGATGGCTGGTGCTGGTGCAAGCGTTTGGGGTGGTAACCGGGAAGGGATCCCCTCTCTAGGCAAAGCTTGGGTAAGGGGCAGGTAGAGGGGTGGTACACTGCCCTTCCGATCCCAATCTGGCTTTCGTCCAGGTGTCACTGCACCTAAAGACTTAAAGACCCTCCAGGATCCCCGACAGGATGTGGCGCCATAATAAGTGCCAAATTTGTGTCACAAGACCGGTTCACCCAAATCGCATCCCAGAAGTCCCCAACGTTTCAGTGTCATTTGCAAAGCCATTCCGTGGCAAGAAGCAACCGTTCACGGTATGCGCAACCATGGTTGCAGATGATAATGGCGACATTCTTCACATCACAGAGAACGTTTATGGGACGGTGGCTGAGCGCCAGCGCCTGGTCAAAAGAGAGAGCCAACTTTTGGACGCCAAGCGGGACCGCTGTTTTTTGGCGTCCTCGTGACATCCGCAAGGTTCAATTACAGAATTTTGCATGGCTGAGCGGCACAGTCCGGACATGCTTCGTGATGGAGAAATTTGCCACCCCCAAGAAGGCGATGGAGATCTTGCCCCTTTTGCAGGGGACAAATACTGGACGAGACATCCCACGATATTTTTGGCCCAGTACGGCGCCTAGCTCGCTGGAGGATGTCACCGAAGGCATGTTCCTGAGCGTCGGCGGACTTCTTGAGAACATCGGGCCGTCAGAGCCGACCAAGGCAGCGTGCAGACGGTGTCTTTGAGTGATGGCCATACACGTCTATCCGGCGTGAAGCTGTGGCGAGGTCTCCTAGGTGGCAATTTGGGAAACTTTAAAGTTTCCCTTGTGGCTTCTATAGAGGCATCTATTCACAAATACTGTTCAGGGCCCCCCAACTAGAACCCAGTCTCGCTGCCGACTGGCTGAGATTTCCTCGGACTCCTCCGAGAACCCCCGGGTGATTCTGCTCTACAACTTTTGGTGTGGTGCGGGGTCAGCCCCTGAACCTTGAACCCGTCAAACTCGTCTTTCTGGGTTACGAGTAACCGACTTCAGCACACTACCTCTGGATTCAAGTTCAGGATTGAAGATTTGTGGCCTGAGGCTCAGGAATTGCCGAACATTTTTGTGCACCCAAATTTTGCTATCGCTGTACCCTTAGCATTGAACCCCGGTGCAACTGGTCTCGTCCCGGCTTTTCCATGCAATTCCAAAGTGGCAAAGCACTCCTGAACCCGATGCCCGTATCACCCCTAAACCCCATATAAGCCGTAGGCTTCAAAACGTTTAAAGACACCCTACGGCCTAAGTCCTAGACGTTGAACATTAAGTCAGTAAGATCATCTATAATGACCGTAAACCGTAAATAATCCTTCTAGCCTTCCCCAAAAGGACCACGTACCTTAGAATCACATACTCTCCCAAGTACTAACCTACCACACTACGGTTGATGATATAAATCCTGCATTACCCATTATAAGGAAGATACCAGGATTCCAATAGTTTAGCCTTGAGGTAGTGCAGGATTTATATCATCAGCAGTACGATCAGAAGCCCATATATATATATATATACATATATATGGATATATATATATACACATTTTTTCAAGGGCCTTCGGACGTCGGACCCCTGAGGCCCTTCTAGAACACGATCAAGACTGCCTACAAATCCCAATAGAACCCTTCTAGGATTAGGGTTTAGGGTTGAGGGTTAATTTTGGGTTTAGGGTTTAGGGTTTGTTTAGGGTTTATGGTTTAGGGTTTAGTGAGCGCCCCCCTAAAACCCTCCTTATTGGGTTCTCTGGCCCTTTGTGGCTCCGCCCCTGTCACCTAATGAGCAGGACGCGGATATGAATTGGCTGGCCCTGCTCAGCTTCTCGGCTTTTGACAAACCGGCGGCCCCAAACCCAGAAACTCCAAAACCCCATATAGGGTTTAGGGAGGGTTTATACCCATATAGGCCCCGCAGTATTTCCTTTTTGTGATTTATTTTGAGGGTTCTATAAGGGAATTGTGAAAAGAAAATACTATGGAGCCTATAGCATAGGGTCCTAAAATCTTCGAGCCCTCAAGAGCCAACTCCTAAATCCTCCAACCATCCCCCAAGAATTTGTGGATTCAAGGGATGGTAGCTAAGCGATCTGCCTGACATTGTAGAGTGAGCCTTGGCTTGAGTCTATAATGATCCTAGGTTTGAGTTTAGATTTGTACCTTGGTTTAAGGGGTTTTGGGGCATCCAGAATGAATCGGGACTACTGTTCTTGATAGAGTTGTGACATCCTACCAACCTATCTCGTACTCTAAGACAACCAAAAGTGAGCAGCCTGCAAGCTAGTGTGAGAATTTAGTTCCGACCCGAGAGTGTAAAGTTCAGGGGTGAGGCTGCCGGGTTCGAGGGTCCACATTTTTTGGGGGCGTTGTAGGGTGTAGGATTCAGGCATCAGGGTGTAGGCTTTGTGGTTGTTGGTGGTTTAAGGCTTGCCCTAAGGGTCCATGTACCCAAATACTAGATACTTTGGCCCCAAAGTACCCAAATAGGGACTACTTTAAGGCCAAAGTATCTACTATTTAGGTACATGGACCCTTAAGGTTGGGCTTAGGGTCGAGGGTTTGCAAGTTCTGGGGTTTTTGGCTTGCGGGCGTGAGGCTCCATGACTTAGTTTGATAGAGTGTCCAGGGCTTGAGGGCTGCGGGGTCATGCACCGGTTTAGGGTTTAGGGTTTAGTTTTTAGGGTTTAGGGTTTAGGGTTTAGGTTTATGTTGTAGAAGTTCGAGTATGGTTGTTTCTCAGGGTTCCTGATTACAGCTATATACGACAATACAGAAAAATCATAGTCGAGTCATCAATGCCCCTATATTCGTGTGTTCACCGTAAGGTCTTTAGGATTTAGGACAATACTGAGCTTTGTTTGTTGGGTCTTGCTGGTGGGTTGAGGGTTCGTTACTGGTGCTTAATGGGAGGGTGGATGCCCAAAAGAGACCCCCGTATTGTCTCTTACAGCATTCCCGATATGACCTCCTCCGTTCTCCCGTAAGTACCAGAAGGGTTCGGCTGTTCTGGATCTTTGCTGGTAGATAACTGAAAGCTGCTACTCTTATGAAAACCTCCAAACATCTCGACTAATCTCTCTAAACCCGAAACCTAAACCCTTAACCCCTAAACCCTAAACCTAATTGAGGTCCCTCCTACACCTCAGGCCCTAAGCCCTTACCCTACACCCTCAGGCACGGACTATGTCCCTCCCGGGAAAGAGAAGCCTTCGAACCTGCAGCCGCAGATGCGAAGGTGCCTGGAGTTTCCCAAGTTTAATCTAGGGGCTCGAGTAAGTAGTAATACTATTCCAGGGCTCAGAAGATTCCTCACGAGCGAGGAAATAGCTGTTTGCCCCAGCACCTAATAGGTGCGACGGACTTTTAGCGCTGCCATCCCCGCCGTGGCACCGCAGGCAGAGAGCTCAGCGCTCTCGTACAAGGAGCGCCCTGAGGCTTGGCTTGCCTATTTCTGCGGCGCGTCTCGAACAGCTTGGGTCGCATCACGCCACTGCCCCGAGTTTGAGGAGGATCATTCGGAACCGAATGGGCCGAGGAAATAGGACGCCATGGCGAAAGGACGACGACAGTGCTGGCTCTGCCAAGTGGCAGTACTGGCGTGGGTGGTCGCCTCAGGGGCGGGTCCCATGGAAGCAGGAGGCCGACCCTCGTGGACCCAACCGGCCCATGGATTTTCCCACCTACGATGGGATTCAGCTACAGAGCAGGCCGACAGGTGCCTCGGGCTCGCAGGCAGTGCTGCAAAACCGCGACAGCGAGGGCAGAATGGTGCCGGATATGCAGCATGCCCTGAACCATGCCCGCAAGATGGAGACGCGGCTGTCGAAACTCGTGGCGGCCAAGGCCCGAGCGGCGGAGAAGTGGGAGGTCTTTCAGGACCAGATGAAGAATCGGCTGATTGCCGAGCGCAAGCGGTTCGAGAAGGACATGGACCGCTTCGTCGGCGAGATTCAGGAGGCCGAGGGCGCACAGCGACTGGCGAGGGAGGTTATTGTCTCGATTGTGCTGGACAGCAAGGCGACAAAGCCGGCGGAGCCTCGCGAGGAAAAGGAGTGGGGAAGAGTATTCGACTCGTGGATGGAGGAGGCGGAAGCGGACATGGATGGAGTCCTTCGACGTGCCCTCCAGGAGCGTGCCGCAGTTATTACCCCGCAGCGAGGACGAACAGCTCCGCCTATGACTCCGGTGCGTATGGATACCTCTGGGCCTCCGCCGGGTTTGGACACCGAGAGGGACATGAGCCCGCGGGAATACCCCACCCCGGCTACCATTCCTCCGCCTGGTCTCGGCAAGACCCCCGGTTCGCATCCTGGACAGCGGGATCGCAGTGCCAGGCGTTCTCCCCTCGCGGAGGAGGCTCCTCGGGCTTCAATCAAGGCCGCTACGATACAGAGGCCGACTGCGTCAGCTGGCGTGATGACGTTTCAGGACCGCCTGGATGTGAAGAGACGAGCCCTCCAGCCCTTCGGCAGACCAGTGCCGGAGCAGGAGGAGGAGCTGGAGAGGGATCGGCTGGCGAGTGTCACATTCGAGGAGGACGACGATACGGGCCAAGGTGTCGAGGACACCACGGGAGACAGCTGATCGCCTGTACAGAACCAGAGGAGGAGTTGCGGCATCAGCTGGTCAGCAAGCGGGCGTGTCTCCGCCTGGGGCATCCGGATTCGTTGAGGCGAGCAGTGTGTGGGTTGCCTGCTTTCGCTTCGCGAAGCCAGTTGTGTCTCGGGCAAGGAGCCGCTCGCGGTGCTGGCTGTGCCGAGTGCCGTCAATTCCTCTTGTCTCACAGCTCCTCGGTAGGCTGTGCCTTCTTTCCTTGGTGGGGTTGGCCCGGCCTTGGGTCTTGTGGCCTTCGTATCTGCGCCCCTACTGACACGTGTCCGGCTCCGGACTTGCCCCCCTGTGCCCGATGTGATCTTTCCCCGGGCGAGGTGTGGACCATGCTGGCTTTTGCCAAGTTTTGTTGTTCTGCCTCAGGACGTTCAGGTGTGGTGCCTAAAAGCTGTATCGGTGGCTCTGGGACAGCTACCATGCCTGAGTCCTGCGCTGTTGTGCGGGTGCTCCCTTCTTGGACTCCCCGGCCCGGACCATCTTGGTCCTTGCTGTTGAGGGATGCTGCTGATAGTGGTGTCATGTCTTGCTGTTGGCGGCAGTATTTTGCCTCGGGACGTTCAGGTGTGGTGCCTAAAAGCTGTATCGGTGGCTCTGGGACAGCTACCATTCCTGAGTCCTGTGCTGCTGCGCGGGTGTTCCTTTCTTGGACTCCCCGTTCCGGTGCTTCCTGGTCCTTGCTATTGAGAGATGCTGCGGATAGCGGCGTCATGTCTCGATTTTTGCGACAGCATGGCCAGTGCGACTGGAGCCGTGATGGACTTCTATGCCTGGCCCTTTGCCATGGCACTGCATGGATCTTTCTAGGATTCTGGTGCTTCTGCCTCTGGTGGGTGGATGATAGTGCCGATAACCAATGCCGTGCCGACTGGCCAGATTGCCGGCTGTTCTGCCGTTTGTGCTTTGCTTACGCCGAGCCTCTGGTGGAGTGTGCTGGGCGTCTACACGCGAACTTTGAAAGTATACCTCTGATAGGGGTTGGCGTCCTTACCTCCCTTGTGATTGTTAGCCGTGCTGCGTCGTTGAAAGGTGCGTGCCTAGAGGAGGCACTCCACTGGACACAGTGCCAGGCAGCCTCGTTGTTGTTGAGTTGCTTGGGTGCTATGTTTCTTTCGTGCTGGGCGCAGCTAGGCAGTGCTTTGCGCCTCCGACGTCACTCCTTTGGGCGGCTTGTCACTGGGCCTGCTTGGTTCTCCAATATGAAGCTGCACGCAGGTGTTGGCTTCATTGGTAGCCCCTACCGCGGGCCCTTGCACTGGCAGCGTTCCCGGACCTCCTGCATATCTACCACGTTTGGGGGTGGCCCACGGCCTTTGCGCGTCCCGTGGGCTTGCATTCTTATGACGCTTGGCGTGTTTGGCGTCGCCGAGGTCGAGGCAATTCCGCCTGACAGGTACGTACCGCGTGGCATTTTCCTAGGACTTAGTGGGGTTTACTTTGGTCAGGGAATGCCCGGACCTGGGCTTGACATGACACATGGTGGCCTTGCTGAGGGGATGTCGGATGTTGAGCTCGCCAGTGCCTGTGCTTCTGAGGGGCTTGAAGTTGATGAGGGCCCTTTGGCTGTTGCCGCTTGGGCTCAGCAAATGAGTGTGCTCCCCTTGTCCTCTGCAGCGGGACTGACAGAGAATGTGGATGCCGGAAGCGCAGACTGGCCCCCCTCGGACTGCGTATGTGGGCATAACCTTTGTCCCCTTCCTCGTGCAGATTTTCGAAGACTCCCTCTCCCCATTGGGATCGATAACAGCCTCCTTACCCCGGATTGGCTTGGAGTTACGGTGATGGCCCCGCATTTCCAGCCCACTAATTGGGCTATGTGTGTGCACCACGCACAAACTGCTGATGACGTCCTCGATGGTGTCTTGGCTCTCGGTCCGGCTTTGTACGGTGGCGTGTTCGACCGTGCGGTCGGCATATGCCCTCAAAGGCATGATTGCAGTGCACATGTGCTTGTGTACCCCGGCACCTTGAGCCTGCTTGGGCCTGCGGGACACGTGCCTGTCGTCATCGATACCACACGCGTGGGTGGAGCATACTTTGCTACCGTTCTCCCTAACGGGGTAAGTTATGAGGAGCTTGAATCGTTTGTCAGGCCACACACTCGGGTCGATCTCGACGAAATGCTTATCTTCGTGGGACACCGTAGTCGCCCTTGCGTCGCGGGTGACCCTGTTGTCCTATGCCCTGGGGAGGCTCTCACTGTCTTGACCTGTGGCTCTCCTCCGCCTAGCCCCCTTGCCATCGGTGCACTCCTTGTTGCGGGCGCGCGCCGCGGTCCCCTGCATCATGTCCCTTCGGTGTCACGACAGCCCGGCGTCTGTTTGTACTTTGAAGGAGAGAGATACGCACTGCAGCAGCATCACCTGCATGGGTATGAGTTACACCGGGCTGTGGGACGTGTTCTCAGGCTTGAGCTCTCCGAGTTCACTACGCATGTGAGTGGCTCTCTACCTGACCTGGATGTTCAGGGAGTATCCTGCACTGTTGTTGTTCAAGCTGTGCGGCTGCCGCGGATGGATCCGGCCTGTGCGGCCTCCAGACAACGGCGGGACGTGTTTGTTCTCTGTGACTTACGTGCCTTAGGCGTTCGTCCCTTTTCGTGGCACTCTCACTCCCTGTCGGTTCACGTCCCGAGCTTGTTGGCCCTTGCACGTCTTGTGGTTCCAACTGGCTTCGTGCTTCAGATCAGCGGGGGAATTGCCCACGTCGAGGATGAGGTCATAGTAGGAGGCAGTTGCACTTTAAGGTTTGGTTTGACCCGACATGTGCCACCTTTCCCGCCTCCTGTGCCAGGGCCCTCTGGGCCTGGGGACCCGCCGCCCGATCCGGACTCTGATGATGTCGACGAAGCTGAAGATGAATATACTGTAGTGAGCGGGGGGGCTT
>CAJNDV010030972.1:0-15523 GCA_905221635.1 Symbiodinium sp. CCMP2456 | reverse complement strand
TTTAAGCCCCCCCGCTCACTACAGCGGTGGCGCGAACACTTCGCGGACATGGAGGGAGGCATTGTCCTCGCGCCTGAGGACATGGCTGTTCAGTGCATGGAGTGGCAGGCGACTCTTGACGTGGCGGAGGGACTCAATGCCGCGGAGATGCCAAACTTTTGTGCCATTATGGATGCCTTTCGACAAGTGCAACCGCGTAAAGCGGCCGGACCAGACGGCATTCCGCCCGCCATCTGCAAGAAGTTCGCTTTTGATATGGCTGCGGTGTTTTGGCCGATTGTCCTCAAGGCCATGATTTATCGTTCCGAACCCATAGGGCTGAAGGGAGGGGTCCTTTATCACATCGATAAGGCCTCGGCAGCGGACAAATTGGAGTGCAGCTCACAGCGAGGGATTTTGGCACAATCGGTTCTGGACAAGGTCCTGCATAAATCCCTGAGGCGTCTTATTGCCAAGGAAATTGATAGCCAGGCAGATGCTCTCCAGCTGGGGGGGCGCAAGGGCTCGTCCTTTGTGTTTGGCTCCTTCCTCAGCCGCACTTTCTTGGAGCAGGCGCGTACCCGCGGAATCTCTGCGGGGATCTTGTTTACTGATCTTGTCTCAGCGTACTACGCTGTGGTCAGGGAGGCTGTGACAGGACCTGACCTGACACCGCGGCCCTTTGAGGCCGTCGTCGAATCCCTGGGACTCGCGGCGGATGACTTGCAGGCACTTGCAGCCTTCGTGTCGGACAGCCCGGTCTTGCAGCAAGGCGAGTGCTCAGAGCTTCTTCGAGGACTTGTACGGGAGCTTCATAGCTTTACCTGGTTCACGCTCTCGGGCGATGACCAGGTGGTCATGACTGCCCGAGGCACACGACCTGGCGGTTGCCTGGCGGACTCGGTGTTTACCCTCCTCTTCAATAGAGCGTTGGGAAGGAGGCGGGCCCTACTACCTCCTGATTGCCTACCCGTTTTGCAGTGGACCGGTCGTCGCGAGCTCGTCCTTGTATGCCCTGGCCGTGTCGATTGTTGTCAGGAGCCGCTCCATGACATCGCGTACGCGGACGACCTTGCCACTTGTGCTGTTGCCAGCAGTGCAAGCACCTTGCCGGGCGTAATGGCTCACCTGGCTGGTGTTACGCTGGATGGGCTGTCGTCGCACGGACTGTCGGCCAACATTGGACCAAAAAAGACGGCAGTTATGTTGTGTCCGGTCGGAGTTGGAGCCAAGAAGGTCAGAGAGAGAGTCTACAACCGCGACGGCGGCCGTATGCGCGTCCTGAGGGAACATGTGGCTGGGGCGCAGTTGGAAGCGGTTGCACAGTATAGGCACCTTGGCTCCACAGTCGCCTTCTCCGGCTCTTTGCTGCCGGAGATTCGCACTAAACTTGGCCTTGCCCGAGGTGCGTTTAAGGAAGGGCAAACCCGCCTTTTCTGTGCCAGGCAGATCATGCTCACAAAGCGTGTGACGCTCTTCAGGGCGCACGTGTTGTCGGTGCTGATGACAGGCGCCGGATCATGGCCCCTTATGTGCAACTCCAGCTGGCACATGTACGAACAAGGCATCTATTCCCTGTATCGTCGCTTGCTGCGCGTCCCACATAATGCCGATCAAAAGGTCAGTCGAGAAAGAATGCTGGCTCGGCTGCAGCTCCCTTCTCCTCTTGACTTGTTACAGAGTGAGCGTATGCGCTTCTTAGGCCAGCTTGTTCGCGGGGGACCTGACGCTGCATGGGCAGTGTTACAAAATGCCCCCAAAGCCCTCGGTGCCTTGAGGTCTGCTTGTGACTGGCTCTACTCTGCCCTGCGGCACACTGTCACTCTGGGCGACTTTCATACGGATTGGGAGAGTTGGCGGGAAGTCATGGTCCGCCAGCCGGGGAGGTGGAAAGGTCTTATCCGCAGAGCCTTACAATGGCACTTGGGCTGTCACTCCGCTCTTGCTGACATGCAAAGCTGCGTGCGTCAGTGTTGGAGTCCTTGCGTCCGCCCTCCTCCTGAGATTGTTCATGCTGCGCATGCGTGTGTGCCTTGCGGCGTGGCTTTTGGGGACTTTCAGTCGTGGGCTGCTCACGCGGCTAAATCACATAAGTATAGGGCCAGAGCCAGGAGGTGCGCAGTTGGACTCCGATGCCAAGCTTGCGGCTCTACGTATGCCCAGCACAGGAGACTGATCAAGCACCTGCAAGGCGCGCCGGCCTGCTGCCAGGCCATTGAACAGCAGCTTGATGGACTCTTACCTGCACTGGTGCTGCCTGATGGGCCGACGCAAGCGAGCTGGACCCCGGGCTTCAACTTCTGCCGTCTTCCCCCGCTCGGGCCAGATCATTGTCCTGCTCTTCTTGTCCGACTGAGGGACACTGTTTTTACTGATGACTCCCACATCTTTGATGTCGTCACCTCTGTGATTGAGCCCTTTGATCTGCTTGAAAGCACCATGCGTGTTTGGCTGCAAGAGCTGCCCGAGGGCCAGCTCCGCCAGTGGGCAGAAGATGTTCTGCTGTGCTGGCGCACAGAGCTGCTGTGTGATGCTGCATCGGCGTTCCCCAAGGCTGATGAGGCTGCCGAGGAGTCTGGGGAGGCCTTTGGATACCAGCCCTCCCTTGTTCCCTTGCCTTTGACTGAGGCGTTTTCGGCGCTTCCGGGTCTTATGGTTGGGAATGTTCCGGCTGATGGCGCCTCTGCGTTTGCTCCGGGACATGCAGGGACTTGGAGACGCGTTGACTTCGGAGTGGAGAGCCTGGACTTGGCTCATGTTGGTTGCCTCATTGTCTGCTTTGGGGCCCCGCCGATTTCTTGTAGCCCTTTTTGGGCTCCTCCCTCCTGCACCCTCCGGTTGCAGCGTCAACACCAGCGTTGGTTGGATTCCGTTCTCACCTGGGTCGCTGCTGCCTTCGGTCTTGCCCGCCTCGGGAGGCGTTGCGTTCTCCTCTTCCCTGTCCCCTTTGCGCATGGGGGCTGCTTTTTCGAGTGGCTTGAGCAGACGGCTAACATGGCCGAACACTCGTCGCTCGCTGTCTCGTTTCACCGTTGAATTCATGCCTGTGGTACGTCCTAACCGGACTTGGCACCATCCGAAAGAAAGAATACTATTCCGGGGCATTCCCTTTTATAGTGATAACATAATGTACCCCAAGACCCTATTCTTGTTACGAAGGCCCCTTGTTAGTCCTTGAGGCACGACCCCTTTGTAGAAGCCAGCTTCCTGAGGATTCCATTTCTCTGCTTACATATTAGTTTACTGATTCATTTGAGATCTATTTATTCCGTAATCAAATATATGCTAGTGTACAAAACTCTAATCCAGCTATTTCGGCCCCTGTGTTCAGCCACCCACAGCCCCTGCCTCAATCTTACAGCTGGAAAGAGAGCCATAGCTGGAGGCTGATGGTTTGTCTCGCAGTCTGGTGTAAAAGGGTGCTCGAAATCCGTCACCCCTAACCCATAGGCCCTCAACCTTACACCCGAAACCAAACCCCAAAAGCTTGCACCTTGAAGCTGAAACCCATGCACTTTGACTGGGCCGTGCTCCTGATTGGGATATGCCACGTGCCGTTGCAGTACCGATCATATTCAACAGCCTGCAGCAGCACAACTGCGTAACATCGCAGAACCCTACTAGAGCACTGGATTTGGAAAGTCTTCAGCCCAGTGATGCAATGTGCAGTCTACAGCAAGTCTCGCACAAGAAGCAAGCTGAGATCCTGCTGTGCAACTCTTGCACGGATTTAGGGATAAACATCACCGAAACCCAAACCCAAAGCCCTACACCCCTAGACCCTGAACCCACAAACCCTAAACTGCAAACCCATAAACCCTGACCATCAAGCCTATACCCCCAACCGGCAGGGGAATGATCGAGATCGTGCTGGGCACGGACATGGCGAAGCACAACCAGCACCAGAAGAGCTTGATGAGTTGGGTGGCAGGGACCCTAGAGACGCTTCTCGGTTTAGGGTTTAGGGTTTAGGGTTCAAGCGATCATAGACTATCCAAGGTACTTCAAGATAAACTGTGATGTCCTATAATATTACATAATCTAATACAGTTTGCCGTAGTTCGTATATACTATCATCTAAGCTATAACATACTAGATCACCCTGGCATCTACTAGAATATACCAAAACATAGTACAATGCAGTAAAGGAACACGGTTACGTAATCTGGGGTCATTCGGCTGATGGACAAAATCCTGCATGACCCTATATACCTAAACTATGGGATTTATGGTACTAAACTATATGGGTGGTTGTCAAAATTAGGGTCCCTTTTTGGGTCCTTATTATAATACGGCACCTACTATTTAGGGTACCCCAAAAGGGACCATAATTTTGACAACTACCCATTTGCGTCATGCAGAATTTTGTCCATCAACACTTCCTTCACATCTCGCTGAGAAAATGGCGAGCTAGAGCCTTCGGAGCGATTCCGTGATCGCGATACATGGACTCTGGTTTTCATGTCCGTTTAGGGATGAGGGTTGAGGGTTTAGGGTTTATAGGGTTTAGGGATCAGGTTTGAGGGTTTAGGGCAACTCATGACAATAACAAGTGCAATAGATATAATAAGAAGAACAGCAGTGATCGATAGCAACATGGGAGTTTCCGAAAATAGGGGACCCTGATATAGTACCCCAAATAATAGGATCCTTATTATAATGACCCCAAAATAAGGTACCCCCTAATTTTCGGAAACTCCCATATAGGGTTGTGGGACCTTGGCTCCAGGGCTGTCTATACTCGAAAGCTGTAAGGCCGGAGCCGAAGGCTTTTTCTGGGTTTAGGGTTTAGGGTTTAGGGTTTAGGGTTTAGGGTTTAGGGTTTAGGGTTTAGGGTTTAGGGCAAGCAGGGTTCAGGGCTTGGGGAGCCCACCCCGCAAGCTTAAGAGTAACAAAGAATCAACTTTTCAGACTTTATTAGGGCTGCTTGATACTGCCCCAGTGGCCCTCTGTTTGGAATGCCATCATCATTATTTCTGAGACAAGCCCTAGACCCTAAGCTTTAACCCTCTGCCTGAGTTCCCAACACCCAACCTTTAAACTTTTTAGGTTCTTATAATCTAGTCGTAGTTTGAAAGTTTAACCTCTAATCTCCCTGGCCTATTGTGGAAGCAAGATGCGGACCTTACACCCTGAACCCTAAACCCTAAACCCTGAACCCTAAACCCCAAACCCTAAACCCTAAACCCTGAACCCTACACCCTAAACCCTAAAACAGGCAAACAAGCCCACGGCCGAAACTCCGGCAGGGGAGCAGGCGGGCGGTCGTGCTCTAGCTTTTTTCCGGCTTCAGGGGGAGGTTGTCGGCCCTGAAAACTGCATTTATTAGGGTTTAGAGAGACTATAGGGTTCAGGTGATGCAGTATTTTTTGCATCATAGGGCTATTGGAGGCAGATGGTTCAAGCGAGTAGTACATGGTTCAATTCGGGTTCTGTGCAGGTGTGCAGGGTTTAATCAGGGTTTGATGAGGAATGCAAGACGTACATTGGATACGTTGAGACCAGACATGTTCGGCATCCTGCAGATACTGTTGTGTGAGTCAGTTAAGTTCGATTGTTGAAGCTCCCCAAACGTAAACCCTGAACCCTAAACGCTAAGCCCCTACACGATTTTTGTTGGCTCATGATTTGGGTTGGCTTGGCACCCGGGCAGGCTACAGGGTGTCGAGGAGAGAAGGGCCTTGGGCGCTTGCAGCAAGCCGAGAGTTTTGGGTTTGCTGTTTAATGAGACGTTGGATTTAGGGATTCGGGTTTTGGGTTTAAGGAGCCTACGTTCAGGGCTTAGGGTTTAGGGCCATGGATTTCGGGATTCGGGTTTAGGGTTTAAGGAGCCTACGCCCTACCCTACTGCCGCTTAGTGTTCGGGGTTTAGGGTATAGGGCCTTGGATTTCGGGTCTCTGGTTTAGGGTGCAGGGAGCCTACGCCCTAAATACCCTACATCCCCGATGCAAAGCCTTATACCCTGCACCTGAGACCCTGGTAATTAAACCTGGCACCCCAAACCCCCAAACCCTAATCCTGACACCTTATATCCCAAATCTTCGTAACCCTCAGCCAAGCCCAAAAAACCCTAAACCCTAAACCCTAATTCCAAAACCTTATAACCCCAAACCCCTAAACCCCTAAACCCTAACCCCAAACCCAAATCTTCGTAACCCTCAACCAAACCCTAAACCCGAAACCCCCCAAAACTTCGTAAGCCTCGGCAGGCCTTCCTCCAGGATAAGTTGGAGCTTCTCGAAGTCTTGGCGCACGCGGCCGATATCTCGAACCCCTGCAAGCCAGACTCTGATTTTCTGACTTGTCTAGGGTTTAAGGTTTAAGTTTATATGGTTTAGGATTTAGGGTTTAGGGTTTAAGGTTTAGGGTTTAGGTCTTAGTTGCTTGGGGGCTTAGGGGTGTAGGGTTTAAGATTTAGGGTTTCGGGTTTAAGCTTTAGGGTCTATGGTTTAGGGTTTAGGGTTCACAGTCCCTGGGTGTAGGGTTCAGGTTTTCATGTAGGGGTTGTGGGTTAAGGTGTTTAGCTTATAGTTCCGGGTGTTTACGGATGGTTAGCTTTCTGAGAGTTCTGAGCTTAACGTTCAGGGCTTGTTTGATTTCGGTGGTTTAGGCTGTACCGGTTACGGTTTCCAGCACCTATCATCTTCTTTCTGGTGTAGCCGTTGTTGCGGATGATGCGTTCTATCATTATCACGCGTCTCGTGTCTTAGATATTGATCCTCGTCAGCGCCGTTGTGGCAGCTGTAGAAGTGTGCATTGAGCCCTTCAGATCTAGGATGTTTTCAGGTGGGTAGGTACCGTTATACCAGCCATATTAGAAGGTCTATATGCCTTAAAGAAGCCTATATACCCTAAACTCCCCACCTGTAGTTTCCTTTAATCAGAGCAGTGCATTTTGCACCCCTTGGTCTGGGTTCGCTGGGCGCGGTGGGTCGAGCTTTTCTGCTCAGTCAGATTATTTTAGTATCCTTACGGGAGGGGAGTCCAAGAGGGGTAGAGAACCTACCGTTGATGATCTATAAACCCTGCATTACCCACAATAAGGAATTACCATAATTCGCAGAGTTTAGGGTCCTTAAGGTAATGCAGGATTTATATCATCAGCAGTAGCAATCCCTAATTATCCCAAGTGCTTCCTGAGGTTCGCTTTTAAGGTTCTTTCGTCAGGATCTCCTGTACTCTCCCCCCTTGAACCAGCCAAACTTACCCTAAGGCTCAAAATAGCCCAAAAGCCTTATATAGTATGGTCTTTGGGCCCAGAAGCCCTAGAATATGAGTCTCCTTAGAGCCTTAGGGTTAAGGATCCCGAAAGCAGAGTCTGTGAGAGATTGCCAATTTTTAGGGGCTCCCCACGACGTCGAAGATGTGGGAGCCAGTCCGATCTACAATGAACTACCGCATCACACAAGGACATGATGTATCTGACTTTGACCATGGCTTTATTGAAATAGATTGAAATCTAACGTGATTCGTAAGTAACATGATACAGTGAGGGCGATGATTTGGAGGCAGGAGCTTTGCGTTTACGGCTGTGGTCAAGCAGCTAAGCACCCTAAACCCTAAACCTGGCAGCGAAGACGGCACGAAGAAGGTGCCAGCCGGCGACAGGCTGACGGATGCCGAAGCTCGCGTTGCGTGGACGCAGGAGTGCAGCGGTGCCTATGAAAACTGGAAAGTGGGAAGAGAAGTGGCATGTGCTAGTGCTGCTGGAGCCAAGACTCGGCGCTCGCGTTGAACTGGGGGGTGCACCCGATACCCTCACATCCCAACCTTGGACTCGAGTGTCCAACTACTCTGTCCAAGGAGCAGGTACGTGCCTCTAAGAATATGGCTTCCGTGGTGACCACAAAGAACGATGCTACCGAGGAGGCTCTCTGCTCGCACTGTTTCTGAACGATAGCAAGCTGCAGCTGATCTGAGACTGGCTAATGGTTGAGCGTGAAGGGTTTAGGCTTACGATTCAGGGTCTGCGCTTAGTCTCAAGGTGTCCTACATTAACACGCTCTCACACACACACACATACTGGAAGCATGGGTTTACAGATCACAAGTTGTCATGCCGGCCTGGACCCGTAAATCCTAGCGCCTAAACCTGTCAAAACTTCAAAACCTTTAGCTTGAGAGCCCAATACCGCTTAACTAAGGAATCTGCTACAAACCGTAAGATTATGTCCCTTGTTTATATAGCGTCTTTTTTTTACATATATATATATAAATATGTTTGCACATTTGTATATATTCCACATGTCACATAATCTAGTCGAATCTAATGTTTCTTATGTTTCTTATAACATAGTAACTGACATAGTATGAGGTAACGTGATATATTCATATACCGGTCGAATACTCTACTCCTTCTTTAAGGGATAGTGCGCTCTCTGGGTCAGCGTGAGTTGCTGAAGCCCGAAACACACCCGCAGGGTCCAAATCTTAACTGGGGTCCATATGTATTAGTACTACTATGGAATTAGGTCCCCCCAAAACCATTATTAGGATGGTCTTTTGGAACCTGATTCCATAATGGAGGTGTATGTGCTTGTTACGCACTGAAACCTGCCAACCTGTCTTTACAGCAACACTACACTATGAAGCATCTGCTTATTTTGCATCCTGTTAAACACGACGTCCCCCCTAAACCCTAGCCCTGGAACCTACCCCCTAGACCCTAAACCCTAAACCCTAAACCCTAAACCCTAAACCCTAAACCCTAAACCCTATGCCGTGACTGAGGCCGCATGACATGATGTTGTTCTGGGCCGAACGGGCGGGGGGCTCAGTCCAGATTGGGTCGAGCCCCGGGCTCAGGGATTGCCAGTGAGTGATATAGTGGCCTAAATAATTACCTATACTATTTTGGGGGGCTCCTTATTATAACTATAAAAGAATATACCCCAAAACCCGTTTCTGATAATTAAGGCCCCTCCCTATGTCAATATAGTGGTCGGCCGTTTCTGTAATTCTGGCCGCCTCAATCCAAATACGGCAAGACGGGGAACGGCATCTTCCTATGCCACCAGGATATCCCGCCGTCGTGCCGACGTCTGCTCGAGAAGTTGGATGACCTACTTAGAGGTTCATGGGTAGTTATAGGTAGGGTTATCATAAATCCCCTAATATGGGTTATAACTATTGTACTTATAGAACTCCAGTTAATAACTACCCATGAACCTCCAAGTACCCTTTTCCTCCGAAGATGTAGGAAGTAAGGGTTTAGACCCAGTTGGGCATGGATCCAGGGATGTAAATGCCCGGGAATGTATGGATGCAGCCTTTATGGGTTGTTTTAAGCTTTGGGGTTTATGACAATACTTTCTCGCTCGTTTTTTTCTGCCTGAAGTCGTCTCCGGGCGCAATTGTGTGATGTCATCTAGTTGTTTGAGGGTTTAGGGTTTAGGGTTTAGGGATCTAATTGAATACATCACTCTTGTCCGCACAGGCTGTGGCCTCTACATGCGACAACTCTGACTTTTAATGAGACTTCTCTGCTTCCTTGCCCTAAACCCTAATCCCCTAAACCCTAAACCCGAAACCCCAAACCGGAACCTGCATGAAGTTTAGTGGTCTAGCAATCTACGACCTGCGCTTTGCAGGGCATCGCCCATCGCCATGGGTTGGGCCGCGAAGCCAATGTTACGGTTTAGGGTGGGTCCAAGTAGTCCTTATTTATGGTTTTAGGTACCCCAAAAGGCCGCAAAGTCCTTAAATAATGGGCACTTGGACCCTTAGGGTTAGGGTTTAGGGTATTTTCAGCTCATGCATATGATGCGCACATATGTCCAAGTTCTACGCCACAAACTAGCATTGCAGTTATGCCGGAGAAAGTGAAGACGAGAGCCCAGAGGTGCAAACAGCAACGACCGACAAGTGTTCCTACTCTCGTGAACTTAGTCCGTAAAATAGAAGCCCAATAGCAAATTACTAAGGCCCTAAACCCTAAACCCTAAATCCTAAACTTC
The DNA here is from genome assembly GCA_905221635.1 of Symbiodinium sp. CCMP2456. Lineage (NCBI taxonomy): Eukaryota > Dinophyceae > Suessiales > Symbiodiniaceae > Symbiodinium > Symbiodinium sp. CCMP2456. The sequence goes on along the minus strand of CAJNDV010030972.1, from coordinate 5,588 downwards.
CTAAACCCTAAACCCTAAACCCTGAATAAGGCCGCTACAGATTAATTCAACTGCTGCCCCGAGGTCCTTTCGGAGTTCTGGTTGCAGGGCGACGAGGAAAGCCGTTTGAACTTGGAGGCGCGTTCAACAGCGGTTTAGGGCTTAGGGTTTAGGGTTTAGGGTTTAGGGTTTAGGGCTTAGGGTTTAAGGCGCAACAGCAAGGGGCTTTAGATTTTGGGATAGTATAGGGGCCTGAATACTTAGAATAGGGTTTTGGGGGCCATTCTACTATAATTGCAATAAGAGACCTCCAGAATAGTATTGGCAAGTATTTAAGCCCCTACATCATAGGTTTTCGGGTTTAGGTTTTGGGGTTCAGGTCTTTGGTTGCGGCTGAGGGTCTAAGCTTTAGGGCCTAGGGTGCAGGTTTCAGGGTTCAGGGTTTGGGGCGAAAGCTCGAGCATCGTTTCGGAGGTTTCGGGTGGCAGGGGCCTCGGAATAGGGAAGCATGGAGTACCTGTAGTCTCCATTGTAGTTCCACTTCGGGTTTACCTTTTCGGATCATTCATACAAAATTGGTTAAGCCAGAAAAAGGAATTACAATGGAGACTATAGGTATAGCTACTGTAATTACCCCAAACCCTGTTCTAAATCTCAAGGCCCGCTCGCTAGCTGCATGGATCAGATTCAAAATCGAAATGCATAGTGGTTAACAATCGGGATTGGGGTGGATGCCCTCATACTAACATAGGGGCCTTATAATTCGAATAGGGTTTTGGGGCCCATGATACTATACTTACAACAGGGAACCCCGCAAAAGGAATTTGTAGTTATTTAGGCCCCTGCAGTATGCCCGTTTGGCGTGTATTCTGCCAGGCATCCCCCAGACCCTTACCTACAGTCTCTGTTGTAGTTCTTTTTTTGGTTTAACGCATTTTTGTATTAAGGATCCTGAAAGGGAAAAGGGACAACCCTAAACCCTAAACCCTAAACCCTAAACCCTAAACCCTAAACCCTAAACCCTAAACCCCAGCCCTAAGGAACTCCCAAGGGCTCAGCTCCAGGATTTCCAGGTTTCTGGGCTCCGGAAGAGTGGAGGTGAGCTCTCCGGAGGAATGGTACTTTGTTCTACAGCTGACATGATCTCACTCGTGTAGGATCCCAGTACAAACTTCCGAGATTTTTTGACAAGCCTACCAAACGAAAGTAAGGTTCCGTATTTTTAGGTTGAGGTATAAGTTTGGGTCCCCAATTCCCCCGAAAATCCACCTGTACAAAGTGCTTTTTCAACACAGCCCGAGCCCCCGAACCCAAAACCCTTGAGGCTCTAAATCCCGTATCTAGAACGAAACCCGAAGCCACCAATCCCTATGAATCAGCCCTCACAAGCACTCAAAGTACAGTCCTACGGTTCATGGTACCAATCCTGCATTACCCATAACAAGGAATATACCATAATTCCCATAGTTCAGGGTCCCTAAGGTAATGCAGGATTTATATCATCAACCGTAGCAGCTCCTTCGACCAGTTCAGCCCCATGTGCGAGCGGGCAGTGGGGGAGTGCTCTGTGCCCAAGCAGCAGATCGGCCCGGGGCCCCTGCTTAGGGCTTTTAAGGGTGGGTTTGGGATTTAGGGTGTGGAGGTTTGAGGGGTTTTAGGGTTGGGGGTTCAGGTGTTGAGGGAGGGGAGGGCGGAGAGGGGAGAGGTTTGGAGTGTGGGACTGTGGGTGGCCTTCTGTCACCTAGGTTTGGGTCCCTGCACCCTATTCAAGAAGGATCCTCAAACTTTTTGCGTCTGGAGTAGGTCTAGGTTTACGACCCTAAGCCCTAAACCCTAAGCCCTAAGTGATCCTTAGCCCTAAACCCTAAACCCTAAGTGACCCTAAGCCCTAAACCCTAAACCCTAAGTGACCCTAAGCCCTAAACACTAAACCCTAAGTGACCCTAAGCGCTAAACCCTAAAGCCTAACTGGCCCTAACACCTGGAGGGGTTTCAGGATGGATGGCCTATAAGGCTTAAAACCCTTCAAAACGAACCCCCAGACCCTCGGAGTTGAGGGTTTGGAGTTGAGGGTTTAGGGTCTAGCGTTCAGGGGTTTAGGGTCTAGGGTTTTGGGTTCAGGGTCTAGGGTCTAGTGTTTAGGGTTTAGGGTCTAGGATCTAGGGGTTTAGGGTTCAGGGTCTAGGGTTTAGGGTTTAGGGTCTGGGTTTACGGTGCAGGGTCTAGGGTGTAAGGTTTAAGGTCTAGGGTTTAGGGTTCAGGGTCGAATACCACAAGCCCGGAAAAGAGTTGAGAGCAGCAGTGGCACACGACATCTCTGTCACAGCAATCACCAAAGCCTGAAACCCAGTCTTAAGCCTCATAAGCAACCCGACCCCCCCCACCCCATTGCAAGGCTTCCTCAACTTTGTGATCGCGCCCTTCTATCAGCCTCTTGCAGAGCTTCTTCCCGAGGCCCTGCCTCTGCTATGTTTGGGTTTGGGTTTCGGGTTTAGGGTTTGGGGCATTAGTTTTGGGGTTTGGGGTTTAAGGTTTAGGGTATTGGTTGTAGAGTTCAGCGTATCGGTTTAGGCTTTAGTGCCTTTAGTGTTCATGCATGGTGTAGGGTTCAGGTTTGATCCCTACTCCCCAACACCGTGACGCGTGGTTTCGAACCGTCGCCCAGGGTCGGCTTAGTCAGGTCTTTCCGCGCATCTTTGTAGAGAGCGATATTTTAGCATTGCAAGGCTTTTGGCCCCGCAAAGACTCTGCTACATGGTGCTGATGGGACATTTTGAGCCTTGGAGCGGCACCCAGCGCACTACTACTGCGCTTGCTACGGGGAGGAGTACCACGTGGCTCATCCCTTCGGTGGCTACTGCGGCCAGTTGGAACCAGACCTACTTGATCACAAGGGGTGAGACGCCATGGTACTGTACACGGTTCCCCCTCTTCCCTTCGTCCGTGGCACTGCAACCGAGGGGGTCGTTTCATTGAAGTTTACGAAGATCTAGTTCCGTCTTCGGGTCGTGTGTGTGCCGAGCAAGACTCAGCACCAAAGCATGGCATCTGCGAACGCAAGCTGATCCTGAACCATGGGTAAGGTATAGAAAATAGAAGCCTTAAGCCGTCTTGACTTCCAGAAGACCCAAACAGTTCTCAAAAAGCTGTTCCCAAAGCAGCATCACGCCTAAGCCCTCAAACCCTGAACGCTTATATCCGAAATCCCGAATCCCCCCAACCTGCAGTTTTTCAAGCCCAAGAGTTCTTACATAATACAGGCAAGGACAAGCCTTAACCCTCTCGGCCGAGGAAAAGAGCCGTCAAAAAAGGGAAACCTCTAAGTATAGAAGGCCCTAAACCTTAAGCCCGAAACCCCTAAACCCTAAACCACTAAGCCCTAAACCGTAAACCCTAAACCCAAACCCCTAAACCCCTAAACCTCGAAACCCCTAGACCCTAAACCCCTAAACCCTTAAACCCCCAAACCCTCAACCCTAAACCCCTCAGCCCTAAACCCCTACACCCTAAACCCCTCAACTTTAAACGTCCGCTGAGTGCAGAAGGTCCAAGAGGCGGTCGAGCACATGACGGAAAACCGTGCCTTCTGGCAGAAGAAGGAGACAGAACAGGCCGTGTTTGGGGGGGGGGGGGTGTGTGTCTAGGGTTTTGGGTTTAGGGGTTTAGGGGTGTAGGGGTTTAGGGTAGTGTTTATAAGGATTTAGGATTTAGGGTTTTCTGTAAGGTTTTTGGTTTAGGAAATACTGCTTGGGGGCTTAGAGGTTTACACCTAGTATACATGTATAGGGTTTGGGGGAGCTCGCGTTTTGGGCGCATCTAAGAAGAAGCTTGATATGTGGCGAGTGGGGGTTATAGACTTGAGAGTTTCAGGATGATGGAGTTAAATTAACCCCGGTGGAGGATTCAAGACTGTCAGGTTCAGGATCATTGGTTCGGTTCGGCTTCACGTAAGTTGGATGTGAGGGCCGGGGACATTTCAGTGTTTAGGTTTCATTGCGAAGTTGTGGCCGGTTCGATCTGCGTCGACCAGACTTGGTGCTGGGGCTTCGCACCAACGAACCCAAAGCCCTTGACAGACCTGCAAAGCTGCGTGAGATGAAGGGAAGCCCTGATGGCAACTGTAGCTATGGACAAGCGCTGGAAAACTGTTGACTTGTTCGGATCACGAGCCCTTGATACGAACCCCCGATCAAAAAACCTTAATCTAAAAGAGTCCATAAACCTTCACAAAACTCAGAAGTGCAAGTACTTCCCTAAACCCTAAACCCCAAAACACCTAAAAGAGTCCCTAAACCTTTACAAACCCCAGAAGTGCAAGTACTTCCCTAAACTCCAACCCCGAAAGGAGTCCCTAAACCTTCACACACCCCAGAAGTGCCAGTACTTCCGGGCCCCCTTCGCCTAAACCCTAAACCCCAAGCCCTAAAATCAGGCCTCAGTCACGGACCTCTTCGGCCCGCGGGGAGAGGCCTAGAAGTGCCCGATCCTATCGGCTTGGAATTTGACCCCGTGGGTCCTCGAAGAAGCTCCCGAAATTCTCCAGCTTTGTAGCGTAAAGGCTGGGTAAACGATAGCATTCCGGCAGCGGTAGAGTCCCGTTTACAAGTATAGTATTATTTACCCGGCGTTATTCCAACCATAAGCCGTGGTCTGGCGTCCCAGACGTTGTGATTGTTCGTGGGTCGGTACCTGAAGCGAAGCAGTATGAAGTAAACATTTACATTTTTATTCTCCCTGGTTACTCCAACGCCCAGTTCAGGCCCCCGTATTCTAGAAACCTTTTTAATAGATCTCTGTAAACCCTAAACCCTAAACCCTTATGTCCTTTAGCTTCCGGTAGGACTCTCAGTGGGATCTCCTGGGAGGCTAGGTTTAGGGTCTAGGGTTTCCGGCTTAGGGCTTTAATGGTTTAGGGTTTAGGGTCTAGGGTGTTCGGTTGAGGGCCGAAGGGGGTGACATGAATACCCGGCAGCTCAGTCTTCAAGACTACAGGATCCAAGGCTGTAGGACTCTAGGGTGAGTGAGTAAGTAAGCAAGTACGTGTGTGGGTGTGCGTATGCTAGTTGTTCTGGGTGTACCGGCATAAGCATGCATGTACGTATGGACGTGTGTACGTATGTATAGGTAGGTAGGCAGGTAGGTCGGTAGGTAGGCAGGAAGGTATGTGTAGATACATATGCACATACATACATTTATTTGATTTTGTACGTATGTTATCTGAAATATCTTACTTGTTTGTGGTGGACATTCGGGAGCAAGTGTGTGGGAGCGGACTCAAGATTCTCCGCGACTGAAATGAACGCATTTGCAAAGAGTGCGCTGGTGCAGCTAGGACGCCAGAGCTAACGTTCAGCAGGCACCTCACTACTACTACTACTACTACTACTACTACTACTACTACTACTACTACCGCTACTCCTACTACTGCTGCTGCTGCGGCTGCTACTACTACTACTACTACTACTACTACTGCTCTACTGCTACTACTGCTGCTACTACCACTACTACTACTACTACTACTACTACTACTACTACTACTGCTACTACTACTACTGCTACTACTACTACTGATACTACTACTACTACTACTACTACTACTACTACTACTA